>SEMN01001519.1:0-47661 GCA_005408345.1 Macquaria australasica | reverse complement strand
TACTGCTGTTACCTGAGTACATGTACTCACTACTGCTGTTACCTGAGTACATGCACTCACTACTGCTGTTACCTGAGTACATGTACTCACTACTGCTGTTACCTGAGTACATGTACTCACTGTACTCACTACTGCTGTTACCTGAGTACATGTACTCACTACTGCTGTTACCTGAGAACATGTACTCACTACTGCTGTTACCTGAGTACATGTACTCACTACTTCAGTCCTGCTGTTACCTGAGTACATGTACTCACTACTGCTGTTACCTGAGTACATGTACTCACTACTGCTGTTACCTGAGTACATGCACTCACTACTGCTGTTACCTGAGTACATGTACTCACTACTGCTGTTACCTGAGTACATGTACTCACTACTGCTGTTACCTGAGTACATGTACTCACTACTGCTGTTACCTGAGTACATGCACTCACTACTGCTGTTACCTGAGTACATGTACTCACTACTGCTGTTACCTGAGTACATGTACTCACTACTGCTGTTACCTGAGTACATGTACTCACTACTTCAGTCCTGCTGTTACCTGAGTACATGTACTCACTACTGCTGTTACCTGAGTACATGTACTCACTACTGCTGTTACCTGAGTACATGTACTCACTACTGCTGTTACCTGAGTACATGCACTCACTAATTAGTACTGCTGTTACCTGAGTACATGTACTCACTACTGCTGTTACCTGAGTACATGTACTCACTACTGCTGTTACCTGAGTACATGCACTCACTACTGCTGTTACCTGAGTACATGTACTCACTACTGCTGTTACCTGAGTACATGTACTCACTACTGCTGTTACCTGAGTACATGTACTCACTACTGCTGTTACCTGAGTACAGGGCCTAACCCTAACCCTAACCCTCATGTCAATACTGATCACATATTTTAGGCCTTCTTATTAAATGTAACACAACAATGTAAAAACACACAAAAAACAAGATGTAGAGAGCAGTTGTGAGGAAACAGTGAGTAACACGTGGACAGTGTCTGGCAGCTACATCTAATACAACAATGTGAAGTCTGATTCTAATTGTCCAAAAGCACTGAAATGCTCAGTCTGCAGGCTGGTTTTTGGTTTTTATATAACGAACCACAGTCTCTGGTCTCTGTGGCGCCCCCTCATGGTTGAACACATCAGTGAGGAGCAGTCTTTTGTTCTGTTTACTCACACTACCACACTTCATTTTCTACGGTTGTTTTTTCATTTTATTCATTTCTTCCATGTTCCTTATTTCCTCCTGTTTGCTGTTTGCTGTTTGTTTGGTGACAGAAACAGCTGTGATGTTTTCTGCAGCCAGAGGACGCTGTTGAGCATCAAACACAACAGAAAATGATTCTACTGACAGAAGTGAAAGTGAAGAAGAGAAAACAGAAAGTCTCTCCGGCACCTGAAGAAAACAGGGAGTCTTTGTGCTTTTACAGGTTATATTATAGTGATGGTCACCCAGATTGTCATTAAGATTTTCTACTTTTTTTTAGATCAAAAACTCTGAAATAACTGAACACTAACACACAAACATCCACTTACCTACAAATAATAAATTATATATTTACAGTTTAAAGTACACAGTGGGCTTTAACATGTACGTATCATCCATCAATGTCAAATATAAATCCTACATGCTGTATATATAGACAATGTATACATGTATATACTGTATATAACCACCCACTTCATTACATCCATTCAATATTTATTTCTTTGCACTATTTGTATATATAATAGTTCTATGTTTATGTTTACCTGTGTGTTCAGCTTTGTTGTCCATGTTTTCTGCTGTATGTCTATTAATATATTTAATAAAATTAGTCATTTTAGCTGCTGAGCCCCCGTTGACCACCACCCAGTTTGTCTATATTAATAACAATAATAAAGTTAATTTATTCAGAACTCATCAAAACCAGAGATTACAAGTTGCTTCACAAGGGAAAAAACATACAGCATACATGTTGCATATGTATTTTATACATAAACCAACCTGCATTACGCATAAATACACACATGCAGACAAATTCACTCAAATGAAAACACCTTTCTATAAAAATAAGTTTCAAAAGAAGATACTGGTTTTACTGTCTGCAGCTGGACTGAAGTTCTCTTTCAGCAAAAGCTTGGCCCCCTTTAGCACCATATTACAGGTTCCTGTCCTGTGAGGACCTCAGACTGTGTGCAGGTTTATGAGGACGCAGTAACTCATAGATATAGTCCATGAAGTTCACTCTGTAATAAACTGCTAGCCAGTGTAAAGACATTAAGAGGCGAGTAGTTTTTGTTAGCAGTCTAGCTGCTGCTCTCTGTACAGTTTAGTAGCAGAGGAATCTGATTCAAGAAGGATGCTGCTCCGAGTGCTGTGGGATATCCACACGTTACGTCCTGGGCTGTACGTGGCTGGTTTAACCCATTCATTTAGGAATATGCAACATGTAAACACAAAACTGAAATAATGAAGATCATAAAACTACATTTTGACACAGTGACTCTTTCCAGGGCGGAGCCTCAACATCAGGTAATGCAGCAGCACCTTGTCAGCTGATTGTGCTTTATCTGCTGGATGTTATGGAGTTCCAAAGCTTATTGTGCTTGGTTGGTAATCCTGCACTAGGCAGCTTAATAACAGTGGAACCAGTGGGACAAGAAGTGGTGATAGTGTCTTAAAGTAATAGTTGCAAAAATAATAGTTATTTGCATATACAAGTACAAGTAGTAATGCTGTAGTAGTACTTGAAGTTGTGGTAGTAGTCACTCAGAGGTGGAAGTATATAATATATGAGAAATATAACATTCTGAATCATGCCATTTGGTGTAATGAGTAGTTTTACTTTTGATTCTTTCTTTAAAGAGGCTACATTTTGCTGTGGTATACTTTACTTAACTAAATGAGCTCAGTATTCTTCCTCCACTGCCAGCTGACTGTTGTGTTTAATCTCCTAATGATTTCATCAGGACATGACTCTGATGTTTGTGAACACACTCACTTAATCAGTCACGTGACTTATTATTCAAATTCACAAATGTGAGGGCAAAATTTCTCTTTTCCTGTTTCTAGATATGTTTTAGTGTAATAACTTGTTTTCTAGTCATTTAGTCTGCATTCTACATACTTAGATCATTTCTGACTGGGGTCATCTCTGTTTAAGGTACATTGGTATCTTGGTTGGGTGTTGTGGCTGGAGGACAAATTGTTTGTACTCAGGTGGAAAGACAGCTGCAGTCTGGGGAACAGCCTGCCTGGGTTTCCAGCCTTGGGCAGGAAAACTTAGCTGGAGACAGACTCTCTGGGTTAGAGGTGATTCTGGTATCCTTGCCGTTCTCTGCTATGTCTGTCTGTGTATTGTGAGGTTATAAGTATGTGACAGCATCTTCCCTTCTTGGTCAGACTCTTCATATGCATCTTGGTGTATGATCTCTGTCCTTTCAGCTGAAATAGGATTGACTCTGTGTGCTCGCCTGCTCTTCCTTTCATTTACTTTTATTCTTATTTACCATTTCATCTGATTGTTTCATTCTTTTCTTAATTAAATATACAAACGACAACGGCTTGTTGGATCTTCATTTGATTTGCTCACTTCTTTAAAAGGAAATACACAATTTCCACCACAACACAAACAATGAAAAAGTCCTGAAGCCATGATGGAATCTAATGAAGCGCTGCTGATACTCCACTCAGTGTCTCTTTAACAGACTGACGCTGCTTCCTGCCGCAGACACACCAACCTCGCCTCTCTCTCTGCGGCGGCTGCCTGCTACAAACAAGCGACGACCCGGGACCACAGGATCACACAGGACCGGGGCCGGACCGGACCGGTACACAGGGAAACAGAAGAAGACAGAGACCGACAGAAACCATGACAGAAACCGCTAAAACCCACGTCATCCTGCTGTCCTGCGGCAGCTTCAACCCCGTCACCAAGGGACACATCCATATGTTCGGTAAGGAGGGGGGGGGGCTGTGTGTTATTAGAAGATAAAGATCACCTGAAGCCTCCCAAATAAAAATAACATTACATATCTGAATCTGAGCTAAAACCAGAACAATATGAGTGAGGTTTGGTGTGTTGGTCTGGTCGCTGTTCAGCAGGGTGGTGCTGAAATGGGCGACGGCCCCACATCCAGCCGGATATGCAGATAACACAAAGCAAAAAGAAAACAACAGAGTAATATAAGAATATAATATAAGAATATAAGCGAACCCAGCTCATCGCGGTCTGAACCCGTTTTTAGGGGGAAAACACGGAAATGTTCCGTGTTAAACCTCCGCAGGCCTCGCGCGGCGTGTGGCGCAGCCCAGAAAAGAAGCCTCTCTAACGGGTCCTCCGGAGATTCAGGATGTAGACTCAGAACCATGATGCAGAACAAACCCACAGGGACCTCGGTGTGAGGCAGCGGGCTGTGCCTTGCTCAGCGGCGGTTTCCTGCGTCAGTAAGGAGGCGCTAACAGGCCTAATGAGAGAAAGTGAAGCTGCAGCAGATGAATTATTCAGCGTTTTATCTGCGGTGATTTTACTGATATTTGGATCATAACTTAATGATCCCTTCTATCATCGTTAAGGGAAGCCTGTCATGTCTTTTAATCTCAAAATTACATGTTATTTTGTCCATAAATAGTGATGTAATTATACGATATTAAGGGGATAATTATTAAATGACAGTAATCTACAGTAGTGTTAAATTATCTGCAGGCTTTGTGGGTTTTTAAGGGGTAAAAAAACACTTAAAACTGACCAAATAACATATAAACCATCCCTTAATTTATACCTTAAAAGGGCCTTAATTTTAATGACTTTGGTAGATTTTAAAGGTTTTTTTTACACTTTAAAATCCTTTTAAATTGTGAAAACCCTGTAATGTATTATAATCCATTAATATATCCACTAATTATAATCACATTTGAAGTGAACCCCTGAATTTCCCCTTAAGATCTGTAATGTTAGTTTGTACATTTTAAGAAGTTTTTACTCCTTAAAAAAACCTGAAATATTAAATTCAGGAGTTCTGATAAATACAGATACAGCATACAGGAGAGTGAAAGAAAACAACTGAAACACCTCACAATATCATATATAGAGTTAAATGAATCCCTTTAAAACAGTTTTAATAAAAACTGGTCTTTTCTCCACCTGATGAGACGTCTCACCTGACAAACTCAATAATGAACTGAGGAGCGAAAAAGAAACATAACTTAATTGATAATAAATAATAGAACATAATAATAAAACTTAAATATATCTATAATAATATCCCCTAAATATCAATAAATACCAACAACAACAGAAACTCCTGCACATTTAAACTAAATATCCATCACTGATATAAATGTGCCTTTTTTGACTGAATAACGATGATTCATTGAATACGAGCTGCATCAGATGATTTAATATTTATACCACAGCGCCCACTAGTGGCAACAGCAGCTGACTCAAGATTCAAAGCTAGTTTCATCACATACTCAGTAACGGTACACAGTACACACAGTACACACAGTACACAGTACAATCCAGTGAAATGCTTAGTTATTGTACGTGATCACTGAACAACTATTAAAACTCTCTATTGAAGATGTAAAATGGATCATGACCTCGTGTTTCTCTCCTCAGATGCATTTAAAACTGATTTTAGTGGAAAGAAAAAGAAAGATTTGACAGTTAATCTGGAACAGCCGCCATGTTTTTTTCCAATTTGAACATCAGAAGCAAAGACCAATGACAAGCCAGCCAGCAGTGTGTCATCCAATCATGTGTGTGGGGAGGGTTCATGTTGGTGACTCATGGTGACCTTTCAGAACAGAGAGGAACAAACTGCGTGAGCTGAAGCCTCCAGATTCACACAGGAGTTGTGCAGTGAGAACATTATTCTGCAGGTCATTTCAGAGGCTGTGATGCTGTTTTGAATCTCCCCACCTGTTCTGTTCTGAACACATGAACATGTGCTGCGTTTGTTTGATGTGGATGTTGGGTTTGATGATGCCGCAGCACAGCAGCCATGTTCCCATCATGACCTATTTTCACCAGCAGCTCCTCCTCCTCTTCATCTTCCTCTGTTCGTCATGAAGCATTTCTCCTGAGCTGAAGGTGCAGATGGAGAAAAACATCCCACTTTTTTTATGTAATCCATGAAAGCCTTAAAGCACAAAGTAAAAACTAAAATCAGACATTAAAGCTGCACTAATTCATATTTCTACATTAACAGATCTCATGACTGTGTAGTGATGCATCGTGAGTGGCTGTTTGAGTCACCAGAAATGTACTTTTAGCAAATATTACTCAAAAACATAGGTGATACTTGTACTGTAAGATTTGCTTCAAGAAGGATTATTATAGAGCTTTATTTCCTACATGGTTGTGTATGTGTTAAATAATATGTTAAACACAAACAATCATCTGTAAAACTGTTTATTCAGCCATTAAAAATAAGATACAAAATCTAACTTTTAACTCCAAGCTTCTGTTCTGTCCCTTGGTATTTCCCCTCACTACGACACTATGACATCTACGGAGCTTTTTAGCCTCTTTTAGCTCCTAGTTTTGGTTTCATCAGCAGGGAGTTTAATCTTTGTCTTTCTGCTGCTTCTTGCAAACCAAAAATGTAATTTCATGTGACGGAAAAAACTGTCAAAGTTGAGTTGTTTCTTCTGAAACGTCTCTGTCAAAGTGTTCCAAAGGAAATCAGAGTTTAAAGGGCGAGTTTGTCATCGTTCTCCACCGACCTCGTCCACGTTATTTAGTGAATAATCTGAGGCATCAGCGGAGGTCACCGAAGCAACAACGACAGGAACAGGAAACAGTCTTCTTTTGACTCAGATACAACAAAGTCTTTAAATCATTACGAGTCAACCTCAAACTCACCGTCCTGCTCGGCTTCAGCCACGACCGTCTGAACCCAAAATGTAATTTTCCTCTTGATAAGAAGCATGAAAAGCAAAATATCATCACTGCTGGAGCAGATGTGTGAAAAGAAAATGAAACAGAACACAAAGAGGTTTTTCTCATTAAAACGAGTTTTTAACGAAGTCCTTTTCTTTTATGATGACGTATTTTCCTCTCGTCCACAGCATGAAATTAAATTTGATCAAACCACACAACCACAATCATCTTCAGCTGAGCTCATCACTTTATAACGAGAGAAGTTTCTTACTTTAATGATACATTTATTTTGTGGAATAATGAAAAGGCTTCGTCTCTGTAATCTGTAGCAGGTTCAGGTGATCGACTGATAAATCAGCAGAACGTTTTTATTGATCGCTGAGGGAAAAGAACTGATTTAATGTGACTGCTCAGACCCCTGCCATCATAATAACGATGCTCAGTTCGTTTCTTCTTCTTGTTCTCTGCCTCACAAACGTTCAGTCAAACTTTGCCAAGAAGTCAAACAAAAACTCTTCATCAATCACTTTCCTGCTCAAAGAGCCTGTTAGCGTCACTGTTGTCACGGTAACAAACTGTTCAATAGTTTTCCTTGTGTAGGAAAAGTTCATTGGGAATGCAGATGAAGCCTGGAGCAGAGTTTTCAAAATAAGAGCCAGCAGCTACAAGTCAAAACTGTCCATCATTCCCTCAAAGTCCTTGTTCTAATCTGAGCAGCTTCTAGAACAGAGAACGTGGTGTTGGCAGCCTGAAGACAAAACTGAGGGTTTACTACAGATGCAGTCTGAGCCTGCTTCATTCAGCTCCAAATTAAAGAATTAAAGACCTAAAAATAATGTGCAGAGGAAACAGTGAGCAGGTGGAGCAGGTGGAGCAGGTGGAGCAGCCTCATGACATCATGTACTGTACATGATGTCATCTCAGTCCTAAAACCTAAATGTCAAAGTAATGTGGGTTGTTTGTCAGCAACAAGAAAATGCTCATCACATTAAACTAGTTGTAGTTGGGGTTAAAAATACACCAAGTTAATAATAAACGTAACATTTGAAACACAGACAAAAGATTACAGTTTGCTAGTTTTAACTACTTTATATACAGTTATCTAGTTTTAACTACTTTATATACAGTTATCTAGTTTTAACTACTTTATATACAGTTAACTAGTTTTAACCTCAAAATTGTCCTTCAGTATAGTACTTGAGTAAATGTATTAGTTGCAGGGTTGCCATCTTTAGGTACCTGACTGGAGTGAGATTTTGATGCCATGGCCCCTGGGCTTAATCATGCATACGAGCATGCGCACTTTATCACGTGCACATATGAACTCAATTCACCATCAGGGTTTAAAAAGGTGTGCACCTTATACATGTGGCGAGAGTGGGACCTTATATTGTAAGATTTAAGGATATAGCCTGACTACACCACCCTGGGAAATACTCACAATTTCACAATATTAGACAAACACTGACCCTAAAATGGGCACACAGGTTCATTCACTAATGAAAGTCAAAGACGTGTTATTTCCACTATCAAAACTACACCGTTTTATTGAATGTTCACAAGTAGCAAGAACCAGAAATAAACAGAAAGAAACAAAAGAACACAAGAACCCATCCTACTGGGTGTGTTACCCTCATGTTGTGTTTCACATCTTCATCCCCAGACTTTGTGTTTGTGTGTTTGCAGAAAAAGCCAGAGAATATCTGCATAAAACAGGTCGTTTCATCGTGATCGGAGGAATCATCTCACCGGTGCACGACTCCTACGGAAAACCTGTAAGTCAAAAATCACCTTTCAAACATGACAAAGATGTCTTATTCATTTATATATATGTATTTATTGATGCAGTATGTAATCAGAGTTAACAGACAGCAGGCTGTGTGTGTTTCATATGTTGAACACGTCACTAACCACAGATAACATCATATCTAGCAGCAGATAACAGCGTCCTGTGTGCAGATCTCTGCTGTTGTTTTCCACTCGGCTTCCTGCTGGATTTAATGAAGCTCTTGTCCTACTTTTGCTCTGCCTCTATAGAAACACACAACATGAATAATAGATACTGCAGAAACACAGTTTCAGCCACTTTAGGAATCTTTTCTGCTCATTTCAAATGATGATTTTCAGCTTCAGTACTTTAACCTGCAGTTAAACAATCCAGCTGATGGTTTATTAATGGTGGAGATGATTCACATTCATTATTTCCTTGTTAATATGCCAAGTATGATCAGAGGTGATACAAACAGGTGACTGATACACAACCTCTTTGGTTCATACTGGATGTTCATACTGGGGTTAACAGCAGCTTTTAATAGTTCTTATACACCGACCAGCCATAACATTATGACCACCTACCTAATATTGTGTAGGTCCCCCTTTTGCCACCAAAACAGCCCTGACCCGTCGAGGCCTGGACTCCACTACACCTCTAAAGGTGTGCTGTGGTATCTGGCACCAAGACGTTAGCAGCAGATCCTTTAAGTCCTGTAAGTTGCGAGGTGGGGCCTCCATGGATCAGACTTGTTTGTCCAGCACATCCCACAGATGCTCGATTGGATTGAGATCTGGGGAATTTGGAGGCCAAGTCAACACCTTGAACTCGTTGTCGTGTTCCTCAAACCATTCCTGAACCACTGTTGCAGTGTGGCAGGGCTCATTATCCTGCTGAAAGAGGCCACTGCCATTAGGGAATACTGTTTCCATGAAGGGGTGTACTTGGTCTGCAACAATGTTTAGGTAGGTGGTGCGTGTCAAAGTAACATCCACATGAATGGCAGGACCCAAGGTTTCCCAGCAGAACATTGCCCAAAGCATCACACTGCCTCCGCCGGCTTGCCTTCTTCCCATAGTGCATCCTGGTGCCATGTCTTCCCCAGGTAAGCGACGCACACACACCCGGCCATCCACATGATGTAAAAGACAACGTGATTCATCAGGCCAGGCCACCTTCTTCCATTGCTCTGTGGTCCAGTTCTGATGCTCACGTGCCCATTGTAGGCGCTTTCGGCAGTGGACAGGGGTCAGCATGGGCACCCTGACCGGTCTGCGGCTACGCAGCCCCATATGCAACAAACTGTGATGTACTGTGTGTTCTGACACCTTTCTATCAGAACCAGCATGAACGTTTTCAGTAGTTTGAGCTACAGTAGCTCTTCTGTTGGATCGGACCACACGGGCCAGCCTTCGCTCCCCACGTGCATCAGTGAGCCTTGGCCACCCATGACTCTGTCGCCGGTTCACTGGTTTTCCTTTCTTGGACCACTTTTGGTAGGTACTGACCACTGCAGACCGGGAACACCCCACAACAGCTGCAGTTTTGGAAATGCTCTGACCCAGTCGTCCAGCCATCACAAAATGTTCACTTGCTGCCTAATATACCCCCCCCTACTGACAGGTGCCACTGTAACGAGATAATCAGTGTTCTTCACTTCACCTGTCAGTGGTCATAATGCTATGGCTGATCAGTGTATGTATATACTTACTACATACATATATACTATATATGTACTCATGTATTCACCTACCTACAGTACCAACCACAGATGCTGGCCAGAGTGAAACACAGTGGAAAAAACACTTTACCTTTAATCACTGATAGAATTAAGAGTTTATCTTAAAGTGCTTGTACTGTAAATGCATCATTCTCTGATGGAAATAAAAACAAGCATATGTCTCCTGATGTGACAGCATCATCACTTCAGCTAAATGTTTAAGGAGAGCTGCTAAACAGGAGCAAACTGCTGTCAGCTGTCAGTCAGCTTTACCAGCTCTGCAGCGTCTCTTGATGGTTTGGAGTTTGTATTATCACATATACACATAATAATAAGGGTGCACAGTTCACAGCAGAGTATTTTACACATTTATTAAAAACCTGCATCTTGTATTCATACTGTGCTCAGATCAGTTGAACCACAGTTTATAAATGGACTTTGCTGCACAGACACTGAATACACATGAACCATTGTAATCATTATGATTAGATATGATTTGAATATTTTATAATGTTTTGTAGAAATGATTTATCAGTCCAAAGGTTTTAGACAAAGTGTAAATGATGTAAAGTAGATTCCTACCTGACACATGTGTGACTGAATGGAAATGACAATTAAAATGTGTTTATTGCTGAAAGACAACAGACTCACTGAATATAATTGAGAAGAAAAAAAAGGTATTTGTGTTTCTTTTGTCAATCAGACCTTCGGTTAACACAGAGCCATTCTTCTGAACTAGATGGTGAATCTGAAAACAACATTTTGGTGTAAAACTGCAGTGATGTAGAGTCAGATCAGAATCATTGATTTCTAATAAAGAGGCGTGTCAGTCTGATAAGAGACTTCAGTGAAAGTCGGTCTCGTGTAATAAGAGCAGTGGAACGTCCTTCATGATCGAAGAAGAGAACTGGCATGTGGTTTACAGTAATGGAAGCATTAGCAGCTTATCTGCTAATGAGTGTTTGCTTCCTCTTCTGGTCTCAGCAGGTGAAACCGTTGTTCTGTCTCTCTCTGATCGATTGTTTCAGTCCAGCTGTGATCAATAACACTGTGTGTGTGTGTGGACTGACTGTATACCTGTGTGTGTGTGCAGGGTTTAGTGCCCAGCAGACATCGTCTCACCATGTGTCAGATGGCTGTCCAGTCCTCTGACTGGATCAGGTGAGACAGCTTTTATATCTCTTTAACTTTAATCTCGAACCAGAATCACCTTTATTCACCATACAGTCTAAAAACAGTAAGGTGCTTTATCTCTGACACGTCTGCTGTGTCTGTAAATCAGTAGTTTGTCTGTGTGGTTTGGTGCAGGGTGGACCCCTGGGAGTGTTACCAGGACACCTGGCAGACCACCTGCAGCGTGCTGGAGCATCACCGTGACCTGATGAAGGTGAGGAGATATTTATTATTATTTATTTCTCTCTGTCTTTAAGTCAATGAAGAAGAGGTTCACAGTTGCAGTAGAGATGTCTGAATGATTGTTGTGAGTGGGCGAGTTAGTCTTAATGACTGAAGTGGAACCACTCGCCAATTACAGCACAGAAACACTAAATTAAGGAATAGAGTTTTAAAGGAGTTAATGGGAGACTGGGGAAACTCAAGAGAAATTTGAATTTAGTATTTGGATGTTTTTATTCATATAAAAATGTTGTAAAAGTTGTTCATCTCTTGCAATTGAACATGAAGTTTGTTCAATATATTTTTTAGGGATTGGAATATATCTGGTATAATATAATATTTTAAAATATGTATATTTCTGTGTCATTTATTGTATTTATACCTCGTAACTTAAACCTTAATTAATCATATCATGTAGTGTTAACCAGCGTGAAACTAAAGGCCTCAGTCTTACACCATTTGACCCCGATAGCATCATCAACGTCCGTGTGCAGCAGTTGCCATGGAATCCCTAATCATATTGCCCATATTCCCATCTCTGTGTGTTGTTTGGAGTATTTACAGTTTGTCACATCTCCATTCGAATGCTGCAGTTTTTGGACAAAAGGTGTTGATAAAGACGTTTCTGTTCCTCAGAGAGTCACCGGCTGTATCCTGTCCAACGTCAACACGCCATCGACGACTCCTGTGGTTGGTCAGCCACAGAACCAGACTCCGCCCATCTACCAGAACCACAACAACATGAATCACAAGCCCACAGCCAGTGAGTCAAGTTCCTCCATATTCACCATTTATCCAGCCATCAGTTAGTCAGCAGTCAGAGATTTCTTCCTTTGAAGCACATCAATACTCACACAGAGGCAGCGGTGCAGGAAGTACTCGAATCCTTTACTGCAGTAAAAGTACTTATACCACACTGTAGAAATACTGCATTGAGTAACAGTGTGTGAGTACTCAGTAAAGTGTAGTGTTGAGTATTAAAGCAGTAAATGTTCTACTGTTCTATCTGATCTCATTAGATGATTCTTCCTCATCGTTCATGGAAAAGCAGGATTTTACTGTTGGAGCTCATTTTCAACTAGTTTGTATCTAATGATTCATTCTGGATTCATCTGCTGATTCTTTTCTCCATTAATCCATTGATTGATTGATTGATTGGTTTGTAAAACTTGTGAAAATAGTGAGAAATGGCGTCACAATCTAAATTGTTTAAAATAAATTTAAATGATTTGAAAAATTAAAGGTAAAGCAGCAAATCTTCACATCTGAGAAGCTGCAACCATGAAATGTTTTTACAGGAAAAATGACTTTAACAATCATCAAAATAGTTGCCAATTAATTTTCTGTCAATCAACTAATTGATTAATTGTTTCAGCTGTACTTGAACATTTTCATATGTTTGTGTGTAACTATCTTAGTTTGTAAAGTAACTGAATCTGTCAAACAAATGTAGTGAAGTAAAAGTACAATATTTCCCTCTGAGATGTAGTGGAGTAAAAGTAAAAGTACCTCAAATTTATAATTGAGTAAATGTACTTAGTGACATTGCACCACTGCACAAAGGACAGGGAACTGTAGTAGAAACTGTTGTGTTTTTATACGTAGCCTCAGATTCTTAACAAGGTGATGATGATGTTCGAGGAGTATGTGAGTTACTGGATAAAATGTTCATTTGTTATTGAATGTGATCTGTGTTGGAGAGAACTTTCTTCACTCTTCCTCCTCTGCTCAGTCAAACTGTGGGGGAAGGTCAGTGAGAGTTTGGGGAAGATCTGCTGCGTCCGTCCTCACATCGAACGCTTCACCTTCGTCGGTAAGTAAAAATAAAGAGGGTAGAGAAATGTACACATTCCATCATACTAACCAGCAGAAACACCTGTAAACACAATACAACATGTTAGGACCCAGTTGCCTGCTTCCACATCCAGCAGACTCAGAGCAACATGAGCATCACAGTAATGGAGTTCCTCATGGTTCAATGTTTGGTCCTTCATATTTCAGCTTTGGTTAAAGTCACATTATGCTTTTATTTTTTTGTCCACTTGGGGGCAGCACAACAAGGCACCAGACAGGAAATGTACCGCAAAACCAAAACCAGGAGCTAAAAGAGGCTAAAAAGCTCAGTATAGCTGCAGAGATGGTGACGATTCTCTCTGTGGGTTCACAACTACCAGAGACACTTTACCGTTACACACAGTCAACTGATCCATAGTGAATATGAAAATATTGATTGAGTGTATCATCTACTTGTTTCTGATTGGTTGGCAGCTGTCTTCTAACACCACACATGGGGAGACCTCAGACATACTGCAGCTCCAGTCAACACCTTCTTCCATTATGTTCCCACATCTCGCTGTGCATTATAACTACATCATGTATTTGTTTTTGTTGCCGTCTCTTTGCTGTGATTTTATATGGAGCCTGAGTGTGCCAGGCTTGTACAGAGTTTAACTATAATCAGGTAACACATTTGACAAAGAAAAAGATAATTAAATTTGCCAATTAATAACTATTTCCTTGTCCTGTCTTTAAAATGATAAATTAATCATTTAATTTGAAAAGGCTTTTAAATTCGGCCATTCATATTCCCTCTCACAGATTATTGTCCAAACCACAGAGCAGCAACAGGAGCTATGACTGGTAGTTTATTAGTGTATAAGTTATATGTTAAATGTAATTAATTCATTCATTCAAAATATCTTTTTAAAATTGATCAATTGATTATAATGAAACACTGTAAAAGTATATAATGATTCTAGTGGCACACTCCAGACCCGATACATGTATTGTATACAGTGAACATATATTGAATTCTTTTGTATTTTGTGTCGTTGTGTCAGATGAAAATGCTAACCTGGGGACTGCGATGAGATACGAGGAGATCGGTGAGTCGTCTCTTCAGTACCTGAAGCTGAACAGACTCCTGTGTCGTGTCCTCTGGTTTTCCTTCCTGCTGTGTCTGAACTCCTTCTGGTTTGTTTGTATCCAGTAAACATGTTGTTTACTGAGGATGTGTCTCTTTCCTCCTGCCTGTTTGTCGTCTGTAGAGTTACGCATCTTGCTCCTGTGTGGCAGTGATCTCCTGGAGTCCTTCTGCATCCCTGGCCTGTGGAAGGACAGTGATGTAAGCACACTGTAGCCCCGCCCCCCTACTCAATGTAGCCCCTCCCAGACCATGAAGGAATTCAAGGGTTTGGATTATATAATTTAACTAGTACAAATGGAATTTTAAGAGAATTATTTTAAATTCAAAGACACAACCTACTAATTAAGATTAATTTCAGGGTCAGTTGATTGACCCTGAAATTATCTTGGGGATCAGAACCCCCCCTTTCTGTATCAACAATAAAGGTGTGTGTTCAGACTGAATGCAAAGTGATTTTAGAGGCTGTGTGACTGCATTTAAAGCCAATGTAAAGACACAAGTGAATGCTAAGTCACCCTGGGTGGCACAAATTGAGGCAAGATGTGTCTGCGAGAGTTAAAAATGTTTCGACTGGTGTGGAAACGTTATGATTCCAGTTCATAAATATACAATAAGAAAAAGAACTGGAGTTCCTGGGGAGTTTTGAGATCAGTCGTTGTACGTTGCCAGTGAGCCACATCTACTGTTTGTACAGTCGATACATTGGCTGTTTTGTGAATAAGCACAGACTGCAAAAACACTCCAGCTGTCACATTTGTATGAATTACACAAGGTCAATAATTGCTTCACAGTAGTAAAATTGGAAAGTTCCACCATTTCCACATAGTTCCTGTGAGTAACGAAATGGTGTCTAAAGTTATACAAGTTTCACTGAGCTGACGTGTACAAAAGGGTATTCATGCAGGTACACTTTTAATTGCTGACATAAATTGAATTTCTTGTAGAGCCTTCAACCAAATGCAAGTCAAGATACAAATGTAGGTTGATCTATTAAACTTTACAATGAACCAGTTAGCTAACTAATTTAGGAAGCTAACTTGCTTGTTTGCTAACCGGACAATACGTTAAAATGGTTCCATCAACGGCACGTATGACCAGTATATATGATATATGATATATGATAGCCTCCTCCATTTTGGACTGTCTGGTTCTGTTTATTCCCTCAAAGGTCAACTCGGTCAAGATGGTTTCTAATTTATCAACAGTGATAATTAGAGTTCCCCAAAGTTGAACTGTACACAAAAGCACCACAGAAATGTAATTCTCCTTAGCGAGCAAATCCACTGATCATGGAGAGTCCTGAGAAGCGACTGAAGGTTGTGTTCTTGTGGTTTCAGATGGAGGTGATCGTGGGGGATTTTGGGATTGTGGTAGTTCCTCGTGATGGAGCCGACACAGAGAGGATCATGAATCACTCCTCCATTCTCCGCAAGTACAAGGTCAGAGCAAAATATCACTGTTCACACCTGGTCCCTTACGCTCTGACATCAATATTTACACCGTCTGTAAGAGCAATGTCCTCTTCATCGTCTCGTCTGATCTCTGTGTGCTGTTCTTGGTTTCAGGACAACATCATCGTGGTGAAAGATGCGATGAGCCACCCAATGTCCATCGTCAGCTCAACCAAGAGCAGGTGGGGATTAAACTTACGCTTTCACGTTGTCACTATTAGGTATTTGCACACATATTCATTTTACACGACTACTGCTAGACGGATATTTTGTTTTTCCTGTTTGACTCTGTTTGAGAGCACAAAAGTTGTGAATAATGCAACTTCACACATCAAACCACGAAGAATTTACCAGCATTTATGCCTTTACATTTGAGAGAAACAGAGTCAGATGATTCAGATGGGCATCAGTTTCATCTCTGTGTGCCCGATACAGAGATAAGTCCAGGGCGTGGTTAGGCAAGGCAAGGCAGCTTTATTTATATAGCAGCAGCTTTATTTAGCCTAGCTTAGCACAAAGACTGGATGCAGGGGGAAACTGCTAGCAGAGCTCCATCAGAAGAGAAAAAAATCCACCTTCCAACAACTCAGAGTCTGTTGTTTCTAACAAGCTAGTCAGCAGTTCATCCTGTAGTCGGCTGGTTTAGCTGACAGTAGAGTTAGAACGGTGCTCAAACCAACAACCTCACTGAGTCAC
The DNA here is from genome assembly GCA_005408345.1 of Macquaria australasica. Classification (NCBI taxonomy): domain Eukaryota; kingdom Metazoa; phylum Chordata; class Actinopteri; order Centrarchiformes; family Percichthyidae; genus Macquaria; species Macquaria australasica. The sequence continues at coordinate 30,816 of SEMN01001519.1, read as the reverse complement.
TGCTCTCAGCAGCTGGTGGTCAACAAACAGCTCCAACTGCTGCTAAAACCACAATGTCTCCTTTATACAGTTCTATTTCTACACCTGATCAACAAGCAAGATAAAACATGCAAACAGACAGACTTGGTGTGGTTGGAAGGTGGATTTTTTCTATTTTGATGGAGCTAAGCTAGCAGTTTCCCCCTGCTTCCAGTCTTTGTGCTAAGCTAGGCTAAACGTGTCCAGGACCTGTCTCTGTACTGGAGGCACTGAGATGATTCTGATATCCATCTGAAACATGTGACTCTGGGTATAAAGTGGTGAAAGCTTGGTGGCGTAGTGACTACTTGCAGGGCTAGAACTACTGCAGCTGGCAAGCTAATCGTTAAAAGGCCAGCCACCTCGGATAGTGCCAGCACTAATCGGTGACACACAGCTAATAAGCAGCCGTAACTTCCTCAGTTTTGGACTCTCTGGCTCTCCGTACCATCAAATGTCAGCACTCAAGATGGTTTGCTGTTCATGAACAGTGCTTCTTCAAGTGTCAAAGTTCACCAAAGCTGAACTCGACACAAAATATTTGTACTTACTTACTTCAAGGTTGTATTCTGGGCTCATGAAAAGTTGATGTTTTGGAGATACATGGTTGTTGTGGGACAGTGATGAAGAGTTTAGTAGGTTTAATGTTAAATATAAATTGTACCCCCCCCATCAGACTGGCCCTGCAGCACGGTGACGGCCATGTTGTGGACTACCTGAGTCAGCCCGTCATCGACTACATCCTGCAGAGTCAGCTGTACATCAACGCCTCAGGATAGAGACAACAACCCACCCGCATGAGAACAGGGAGAGTGGGGGGGGGGCTACCTACAACCACCATCATCTATATAACTATGACCCCCCCCCCCCCCAAAAAAAAGAAAAAGAAAAAGAAAAACTTCCTTCTCTGTCTTGTGTCAAACATATACTCTTCTTTGAGCTGTCGCTTTCCAACAGCAGCATTAGTGTCCCTCCTCCTGTCTGTGTCATGTGACTGCACCATCGGGCTGAGGGTGGTGGGGGGCATTTTGGGATGAGATGGAGGTGCTGGAGACAAGGTATGGAGGTAATCCCTAAGGGCTGCAGAGGTGACGGCAGTGTTTTCTCACTCTGTTGTCTGTCTTTATTAAAGTTTGGGGGTGCGTGACACAGCCAGGCATGCTCAGTGTACCAGTGGCAGACAGGAAACACTTCTTCATTTAGCTAAAAGGCGACAGGACTTTTGGGCCTCATGCAAGAACAGATTCGTTGTTAGTAGTGGCAGGTGTGATTTAAGACAACTTCCCCAATTTTCTTGTTTGACATAATTATTATTCCTTCATCTAAATGAATTAGATAACTAAAATCAACTAAAACTAAAATATAAAATAAACAACTAAAAAAGGAAAACTAAATGGCTAATATTCAGTGGAAGGTGTCTTGCTCGCTAAGCTCCTCCATCTTAGTTACCGTTGCTACGCCTGTCAAGCATTGAATTTTAACACATCATGTATTCAAGAATCACAGTTGCAGAGCATTTGAATCCACAGTAATTCTTGAACGGTGGGTCCTTGACTTCCGACAGAAGTAGACAAAAGCTTCTCATTTTGTCAGCTGAATCTGTTGCTAGCAGTACGTGTAACTAGCTAGCTAATTAAGCTAACGTTAGCTCCTTGAGTTGATTGAAAGCTTCATCTCCAGCTGAGTTTTTAATGTTTGTTGCCGACTTGTTTTAATTGAGGACCCTGCAAAAGTGACAAGGATTCAGACTAGACAGAGGACCCAAATGCAGGACGCAGGAGGCAGACAGACAGTTTACGGAATTTAATTATAACAACGAGAGAGCTTACGAGACAACACAGGGATTGGCAACGAACTAGCAACAAAACAGGGGAGACGCCGAGACTAAATACACAAAAGGAAATGGGGAACAGGTGGAGACAATTAGGACGGAGCAGACAATCACACTGGCGGGAAACACACAAGGCAGAAGGTAAAGGGACCTGAAACGAAAGGAAAGGTTAGACTTTTCAAAATAAAACAGACAAGCCAGACAGGAGACAGAAACATGACAGACATGACCCTTAACACAATCGACGAGACCTAACAAAAAGGTTTTCACATATGCACATGATGATCTCATGCTAACAGGCTGAGGCTAAAGCTAACAGCTCCCAGGTCCCAACACATTGAAATAAAGGAGCAAGTGTTAAGAGCTAGTTAGGCTCAATATTAGTGTGGTATGAAAAGGTAGAATACAAGTTTCTTCATTCTAACATAATCCTGTGATACAGGTAAACATACTGTTTGTCACGTCAGCTCGACCTCCTCCTGGTTTCGCCCTGGAAGGCCTTTGCTTTAGATGGTTTTCATTGTTTAATCTGTTCCCCTAAAACCACGGCTGACGCTGCTACATTCAAAAACCTTGGAAACAACTAGTGAAGTAGTTGGACCTTGTGTGTCAAACCTCTGAAGTTCTTATATTTACTCACAGTTCTGTGAATAAAGTGATCATTTGTCACAGGGCCTCCTGCTCATGAACAAACCTGACAGGCTGGCTGCATGCGGAGCGTCAACTGGCGTTCACAGGTACAGCAGGTGGGATGTGCCACGTCATTCCCACAGATTCTACCGCTGGACAGTTTGTGCTTAACGAACTGACTGCACGTTAGCTGTAAGCTAGCTTGTGTTTCTGTCTGCTCGTGTTCAGTTCAGTTTAGAAACTCCAGTTCTCTCTCGAGTCATGAAACCTGCGCTGAAGCTGAATCATTTTATGCGTCTTCGCATTATTTGTGTGAACACTCAGTCACACGTGTTGTTGCATGAGGTCCACCGTCTCAGCCCGAGCTCCTGCAGCAGCTGCAGCTACAGCTGTACATAGAGCCACATCAGACATAGTTTAACCTCAGACCGCTGAATCGGAGCTAAAGGTATATTAACCTGCAGGTAACCATAGCAACAGTACTGATGCTGTGGGCCAAACTGACTACAAACACACTTTCAAACATGGAGGAGGATTGAAACACAGACATTGTAGGAGAGACAGACTGGACTCCCAGGTGTCTCCACTCATGTTAATAATTGAATGAGGTTTGAAAGCATCATTTGACGTATTGATGACGATGGCGGGAGCTTTTCTCAAACATATCCTCAGCAGCAGCGTTGTTGTTTTTGTTCTTCTTCATGTGCTCCTGTTGGCTCACCTTAGACTGCATGCTTAGACAGTTTGGTTCTGGCATGAATGTTTATCACTTGGTAGAATATGATCTGTTGTGAATGTGTTTGCAAAAAAAGAAACGACACAAAAAGTAAATGTATATAAATATAATATAGAGTATAAGTCTGTCCGTTTTCTATTCACTCTGTAAGTGTACAGATCTGTACTGAAGACCGACGCCTCGTCAATGTGAAATGTACATTTATTTGCAATGATTTGTACATTATTCATGTTCCCTGTGTGTGTGTGTGTGTGTGTGTGTTGTGTGTGTGTGTGTGTGTGTGTGTGTGTCACTCTTCTGTTGCTCTGACTTCTTTTGATTGTAAACTGTGATGCACTCTTAAAAATGATGTGTCATTTTTAATGTGTGTGTGTGTGTGTCTGGTTTGAGGTTTCTCAGCACAACTCTGTGTTTACAGACCAGGACGGAAATTTAATTTAATGTTATCGATAGTTTAACAACATTTATATAACTGACAACTCGTCTCAAAAGAAATAAAAGAGGGACATAAAGAGAGAAACTAAACTGAAACTCATTTTGACAAATTTCTGGTACATGTTTTTGCCCTTTAAATGATTTAAAAGTCTGGTTACATGAAGCAATTTACACCCCCTGCTGCCTAAATAAAATATTTCTTTGATAAAATAATATTAACTCAGTCGTCCAGAACAGAATACATTCGATTATAGGTGAACTTGAGACTCAGTGGATCTTTAGATTTAATAATGATAACTCTCAGCATGATAACTACAGGTTGTTTACACTGATTCTGTTCTGTGTACAGAAATAATCTGTCTGCATTTAGGTGTGTTAGTCATAATCTGTTACAACATCTCAACACCGTGAACTTTATGTCTGACAGGAGATCAAAGTGACAAGTACCTGATCTTTCCAGTGACCTTGAACGCATCAGCACCCCCGCTGACCACACAGTAAGCAGTGCTGCTGTGATGATTGACAGGGAGGAAGCTCCACTTTCCTGACTTTTGACTTTTCAGAAGCTGACTTCATCCTTTCTGCATGACTCTACAGTAACTCTTGTCATTCCAACACCACAATAAAGTTTATTCTGTAGTAATATGACCACAGGCTGTTTGGTGTGGGTAAACTACGGGGAGCGGGAGGGGACAAATGTATCCTCTTTTTGGGTCAAGAGAAAATAATTTACTGATGGAAACTAAACTGTAGTCTGAAGAAGAAAAAAAGGAACTGGAAACAAATTTAATTCACTTAGATGGGAATTTATTTTTGACATTCTGCATAGTAAATGATCAATTGATTATTAAGAATAATAATTGGTAGATCTATCAATACTGAAAATAATGGTTATTTGCAGCTGTAACCTCAACATCAACAAAAAAACTGTCTAATGATAAGCTTGCTTTCGTAACATTTCTGTTATAATTCCTAACTTTTCATTTTTATTTGTTGAGACCAAAACATGTTGTAAATCAGAAAAAAGTGCAGCAGGTTTTATTTGAAAGCAGTTACACTACAGATAAATATTTCTGCTGGTCAGCCACGTGACAGAACAAATAAAAACACTGAATTTAAAAAGATTTTAAAAAACTGATGCACTGTATGTACAGTTATAAATAAAATACTTTTACATTGACACGCTCAGATACATCACATCACTATCAGAAATATAAACACAAAAATATAGTTTCATATACACAGTGTCCATCCACTCATCAGGTAAAAGACAGATATGACTTCTACATAAGACATTTATTTTCATACTAAACAACCTGTAGGGGTCATTATTTTAAGAAGGTTATCAGTAGTTGTTATGTGCAATAATGCAAAACACCCAAACATTTGCAGGTCAAACATCCTGTAGTTTGGGTGTTTCTTATTTTAATATGTTAGACGAGCTGATCTGCTGCAGTTTTCTTTCCTCCAACATAAAATCTATCGAAGTAATCTGGTCAGTTGGCCGACTTCCCCAAAAAGTGATGAGATCATCAAACAACAGCAAGGAGGCTCTAATAAAAGTAAACTCATCCAGGTGCATTATGGGAAATGTACGCTCCAGTCAGGTATGTAAAAGTTAACACTAAAGTACCAATAAAATACTGAATTAATTTCTCCTTTCTTCCTCTGTACCTATATTTAAGTATCAGTAGGAACCAGTAAGTATTTTATTGGTACTGGACTCATACAACAAAAGGACACTGAAACTCACGTGCTGAAGACTGACGCTCTTCTTCCTTTAAATCACTTTTATAATAGTTAGAAATTATAACTTTGATTTCATTTGTAGCACTTTATAAACCCTGTTCTAGACAGATGCTGTAAATAAAGTTTTCAAAACTATGAATACATGTTTTTTTCATAATATATTATTATGAGCATTAGTTACCACCAACAGGCCAATCACTCTAAAACTCAGTCTTTTTTAAAATGACTTGATGAAACAAATTCATGTTTGCACCACCCGATGTTTTATAAGCGTAGGTAGATTATTGTTTAAATGTCAGGTATCTTATTGTGGATCAGGACTCTGTGAGACCAGAACCTGTACCATGTCTCCTGGCGGTCCTCAGGCCTCCTCGATGGGCGGGCTGTTGAAGCAGCCTGTGGGGACGGCCATCAGGATGTCCTCCAGGTTAGCGATGTCTCCCAGGATGGTGTCAATGTCCAGGTTGATGCCGGTCAGCCGGCGTCGCTGGGCGGCCTCCTGCTCCTCCATGTCCCTGAGCCGAGGCCTCAGACGCCCTTCCACGTCTCTCTGAGCATCCGCCAGAGAGTCCTCCAGCTGCTTCAGATGCTTTTCATCCACAACCCCGGACTTGTCTGAGGAGAAGAAGGAGAAAGACGCAGAGGGTAAGAAAGAAGCTAAAGACCTGTCCAGCAGGTGTGGAACATGTCCTGTCCAAATCTTTTAAACAGCATTAACTGACTTCTGGCCACAAGGGGGCAGCAGAACAAGCTGCAAACACAACACTGTCAGCAGTGGGTTTATTAAAACCCAGAAAATGAGCTGTTTCGGGGCTAAATGTCTTGAAATATTGTGTAAAAGTCAGAATAACAGGATGTTTTCTTTATTCTTGCCATCCTGTTGACATGGTGGGAGCTGCCAGACCTCTGAACCCACATCTCACAGTTTGTCAGTTCAAACAGGTCTGGTGTTGTGTTCAATGACGGCTGTTTTTCCCGGTTGGAAAACAACTTTTAAATAAACATATTTCTGCTGCCAGTCAGTCTGCCCCCCTGGCTGTAACACAGCACCTTAGCTTGATGTGAAACCAGAGGAAACTGCCTCCTGCTCAGTAATATGAAGCTGTACTTACTCATGTTAGCCAGCAGGCCGCTGATGTCTCGCAGTGTTTCTCCCACAGCGTCTCTGGTCCGTCTGGCGTTGTTGAAAGCTGCAGCCGCTCCAGCAGCCGCCTGCAGAGGAAACATTTACTTCTTCGACTTTTTGTCCAACAGTTTGTGACTCTTATCCCTGACAGTTTATCTCTGTGTGGACAGTTTACCTGCTCAGCGTCAGCCTCCATCCTCCGGGCAGCGTCCAGCTCTAAGGCCAGGTCTCCAGCTGTACCAACCGCCTTCGTCTTCAGATCCTTCACGTCTTGGTTCAGTTTGGTGGCTTCATTCACCAGACCAACATGAGACGGCAAAGATCCAAACATTCCCTGAAGAATAAAGACACCCAGTCACACCACTTCATATGAACAGACTGTTTGTTTCAACAAACTTTTCAAATAATTATTCAGAAAAAAATAATTGTTAACATTATTTTTTACATGTACATTTAGACAGCGTTTGTATTGTTGGACACACGGAGATGAAACTGATATCCATCTTGTCATCTGACACTGCCTGTTATCTTTTCAGATTGGTTGGTACCTCCAGACTGTTGACCAGGTTATCCAGCTGGCTGATGGTTCCCAGTGCGTTGTTGTAATCATCAGAGACGTCTCCCAGGACGAACAGCGTCTCAGCGTTGTTGCTAATAGCCTGCTGGATGGTGGCGTTGATGCCGGGAAGACGCTTGATGGCGGCGTCAGCCAGAGCTTTGTTGTCGCTGATCCGCTGGTCGAACCCTGCGGAGGAAGACGAGGAGTCGCATTCAGTCTGTTTATAGAGAAAACGAAGACACTGTTTCTTCAGTCTGTCAGTCTGTCAGTCTGTCTACCTTTCAGGGTGTTCAGGGCTTCGTCCAGCTCGTTGGTGTTGCTGTTGATGCGCTGCAGAGCGCCCTCGGTGACGGCCTTGGCGACGTTGACTCTGTCCAGCAGTTTGTCAAAATCCTGCAGAGAGGAACCACATGGAGATCAACATCAACTCGACACAGCTAAAGACCAGACTAAAGAAGCTCTGCACACTTGAACTCTAGGCAAAAGCACATTAATTGTTATTGTTTTTGGATGTGTGAAATTTGGATTCTCATAATCCTTCAGTACCTGCTGGGCGGCCTTGCCCTTGGCCAGCAGGTCCCCGGTGGTGGCCATGTCTTGCTGCACGCCGCCCTGCAGCGCCTCATACGCTGAGATGTCTCCGTCCACCACCTCCTTCAGACCGCCCAACCTGGAAACCATGGCGGCCACCTCCTCCTGAGCATGATGGGAGAACACGAGGGGTTAGAGACTTGACAGAACTTCCTCATAAAGGTCAGGACTCCTTGTTTTCTTAAGGTGAACTACACATTTTGACCTCTAACAGTAGCAGTTACCTTTAGGGATGATGGGATGTCTCGCTCCATGTTGGCGATGTCTTTCAGCATGCCGTCGGCCATTTTGCTCTCGTCTCTGGCCTCACTGCTCCGTCGGGTTGCCTGGTTCTCTAAACCCTTCACCTGGGCAGAAGCCTGATCATACCTGAACACGCACGGTCATCATTAGTTTAGAGTATTAACACAGATTTACGATCGTCCCATTGGTCGGGGGGGGGGGGGGTTATCCTGTGGTCATCCATTAGGATTGCTTCACCTTCCTTCCTGACACACCAGGTTTTCTCTCCGTTTGGTTTGTGGCTCTAAATACTACAATACCCATGAGCCTTAGCAGAAATTGCTGTGGAGAATACTCCATAAGGTCTGGCTACAGTCAGGATCAAAACACTGCACCAGCTGCAAAATGGATCCAAAATCCAAAAGTGAATTGATACACATCTCTACGTTTAACCCGGTCATACCAGCATTTAAAATACTTCTTCCACGACTCTTAAAAATGAGGACTCTTAATCGTCTCAGTGTTTGGCAGAGGAGCTCAGACTGACAGAAGTGACTCACATTGTTTTCAGATCTCCGATCAGCTCTTTGACTTTGTTCTCTTTGTTCATGAGAGTTCGGACCAGAGCCAGACTCTTCTCCGAGTCACTCAGAGCGTCGGTGGCGCTTCGCTCCACAGCGTCTGCCTTCGTCTGATGTCTGCAGGACGGACGGAGAGGAAATAGTGACGTTGGTGAAACAAACATCTAACATGGTGTAAGTGACCTCTTATCAATTTATCAATAACACCATGAAATGAACACGATGGACTTACTTATCAGCCAGACTGGTGGCTGTCTCCACCAAAGAAGAGAGGAAGTTTGAACCCAGCGGAGCATCTCCAAGAGGAAATTCCTGACAGGAAGGAAGAGACAAGACAGGTTTTAGAGAAAAGTAAACCTGCCAGTCATATCATCATCATCATCATCATCATCTAAAAATCACAGTCACAGGTATCACCACCAGCTGCCTGACTACACCTTTCTTTTTACTGTTCTAAAGGACCTGATCAAATTGGTTTTAGATTGATTTCCTTCATTCCTCTGATTTTATTTCATTTCTATGAAATTCAGACTTGAAACAAATAAATATCCCGTCAACGTCAACATTTATCCATCATTTACCTGACGCAGATCTGACACTCGCTCCCTCAGCTGAGAATATGAAAAGCTTCAACGTTATTGATTATGCCTGATTTATTTCATGAAGGCAGCAGGACATTTATTAGTCAGCATTACTGCATGAAAAATGAAAGCAGTATGTAGTTGGGAAACTAGATCATTTCAGGCCTTTATATGTAATTCTAATTAATAATACATTATATTTCTCTTGAAGACAAAATCTAAACACTGTTGGTGTGATATGAAAAGTACTTGTAGTCAATGGAAATGTATTTCCTACGACACTCCAGTTAATAATCTCTGTGTGTCGGGTCTTACAGCTGATCCGAGGTCCGTCTTGGCCTGGTCCAGTTTGCGTTTCATCTCCTCCATCAGAGCCTGAACCTCCTCCACCTTCGTCTTGTACGTCTGCTGTTGTTGTTTGATGGCGTCCGCTGAGTCAGCGATGTTTTGGATGTCCTGTCCATCCTCCAGCTGACTCCTGCTGATAGATGACAGACGACCCTGCAGCCTCTTCTCCAATCCTATTGGACACAGGAGGTGTGATGTCATCAGCATATAACTTCCTCTGTGTACTAGTGTAACATTCTCCACAACTTCTCCAAAAGATTATCTGTCTCTTAGAAGCAGTTTACTCCAACAAACTCTGAACATTTGTTCAGCTGCAGTTCCTCTAATGTCCACTAGATGATGCTAGAAAACTCTGTTTTGAAGTGAATGAGACAACACCCACCTTCTCTACACAAATACAAAGTCAATACAGTTTTTACTTAACAAGTTCAGCTCTCAGGTGATCACTGACGTTCGTCTGAGATCATTGTAAAAAATTACTGCTGCATACAGAAAACATTACGGATTAAAAAGACGCATGTTTTGGGCTGTGTGTGCTTGATTTGGGTGCCTCAGCCTCATTACACTCAAATTCACATTTTCTGGCTCCAGTTATTGATAAAGAATGAATCACTGATGATGTAAGTGAAGTCTTACCTGCGAGCATCTCGGTCTCGTCCTGCAGGTCGTCGACCAGCTCCTCTGTGGCTCTCAGAGCCGCCTCCATCTCAGCACTGGAGGCTGGTGTCAAGCCTCCGTCCATGTCTGAGAACAGAGTCTCCAGCTCCTTCAGTTTGCCTGCGTAAGCCTCCATCTGAAACACAGAGTTCAAGAAATTAATTTACAACTGTTTCCAACTCGCTGCCATCTGTGTGTGTGTGTGTGATTTAAGCTTGTTTCATTAAACCAGACTCCGCAGCCATGCTAGCAGCTCTGTGAGGCTGCTTCGAGTTAAATGCTAACATGATGATGTTTCGCAGGTATAATGTTCTCCCTCTTAGTTTAGCGTGTTAGCATGCTAACATTAGCTAGTTAGCAGTAAACACAGAGAGCAGCTGAGGCTGATGGGAATGTCTGTAGTTCTGCAGGTATTTGTGTTGGACACATTAACATGTTGACCTGATGGTGGCGCTAAAAGTCAGAGGATCAGCAGAGTTCTTACAGTTCATCCTGAGGGGAACATGAACACAGGACATTTGTTGTACATACCTACATTTAATCTTAATCTTGTGAGTTCACCACAAACTCAGTTTCATCAAACTTAAACTGATATGTAATCCAGAGTTCATACACATGAACAGGACATGACGCAGAGTTTTCACAGCTGTACCTTTAACTTGATGGGCCTGAAACAGGCGGGACAGTTGGATCGTTGGCACCTCAGACCCTCGAAGCCCGGTCTGCACCGACAGCGACCCAGATCATCACACTGTCTGGACTCTGAGCCCTGAACGTCACAGTCACATGCTGGTCCACAATACAAGAGAGGAGACAACTGTTAATAGCCTTCATATTCACAGAGTTTAGCTGGCTCAACATCAGGCTGAGAGTTCAGGTTTCACAGGTCACAACACATTTTTATAGTAAAGTTATAACAGTGGGAAAATATGGTGAAAATGTTCGGGTGACTTCGTACAAGCAAAGGCATAGTAAGTCCATTTATTAAAGTCCATTGTAACGCTCAGATTTAACCAAATTCATCTGAAATATTGAACCTTTTCTTTTAGTAAGCTTCCGTACTGTTGGAGTTTGACAATAAAATGAGGAAAGCAGGTTTGGAGCCAACGATTTAGATTTGTGGATGTCAGATTTAGCTAAAATAAATAGCTTTTATTATTAGCTCTTTTTATATGATATTATAATTATTAGCTTAAATGACGCATAAAATCTGCAAGATTTCTAGAACTGCAACAGTTCTGTTGGTTATTATTCAATTGGTAATGACTTTGATTGATCACTTTTTGTCTGTGAAATGTCATAAGAGATAAGATGTTCTTACGCTTGCAGGCGTCGGAGGCTCGGCTGTGGTAGAAACCTGGCACACAGGCCTCACAGCTCCGTCCCCTCGTGTTGTTCTGACACCTCAGACATTCGCCGCTGCTGCGATCGCAACTTCCCGCCACGCTAACGTCAATGTGGCCGTTACATTGGCAGGGCCTGCAGGGTCGCTGCACACCGGCGCCCCCTGCAGGGTCGCTATAAAAACCCTCCTGACAGACGTCACAGCGAGGACCTGAGGGGAGATACAGACCAATATTATCATTTTGTTGAGACTTTGATATCAACAATGTGAGGATATTTTAGGGATGATTACTAAACCCGATTAAGTCTTCCAGGACATAAAACATAAATTTCTAATCCAAAACGTTTCAAACTGCAAGTTTAACAGTTAATATTGTGTAATGTGAACATCTAACTTCAATCTTTTTTAGGGTTCTTTACCAGTTTCAGTCTTGTTTTAAACTGTCAGTGTTACTAATTATTTTATTTTTGATTTATTTTATATTTTTTTATATTTACTTTTTTTTTTCTTTAGTAACTGTTAATGTATAGATATTGTCCCATCTATATTCATGTGTACCAACAGACCCCAGGAAGGGGATCCTCTTAACAAACTAATAATAAGCACAGTACAGAGGCAAAGTGAAACATACTGTAGGTTCACATCACCTGTAACAGGTGATGTATTTGAGTTTAACACAAAAGAAGTCACTGGCAGTTTTACTTCAGAGGAGACCCAACAATCAAGAATGATCTGGGTGTCTTTCTTGCCCATCACGGGTCACTTTCAGGTAACATCATTGAGAGAAGTCATTGGTTGCACTGAAACGTCACCAACAGGTAACATCAGAGCTGAAATCCATTGAACTTCAGTCTCAGCAGCAAGATGCACAATCCAAGTGCTCCAGGGCTCAGCTGCTTCTGAGAGCCTCTGATTTCAATCAGATGATCTGAGTAATATCGTAATATCATCATAATCATAGTGATTGTACTGTGTGATGCAATAATCCTGAGACCTACCTGTGGTTCCGGTTGGACAGCGGTCACATCGGGGCTCCAGTGAACCGGCAGCCAGCGAGCAGGACACTCCGTCCGCACAGGGACACTTCACACAGGTACGAGGCTGCCAGGGGTCACGGTAAAACCCCTCGGAGCAGCTCTGCTCTCCGGGCGTCTCATCAGCAGAGTAGCAGTCTCCGGTCTGCGGGTCGCAGCTGCCTCCTCTGCAGCTGCAGGGTTCGCAGGGGCTGAAGGCTCCGTCTGCAGGGACCCTGCGTCTGAAACCAGCTGAGCATCGCTCACAGAACTCGCCCTCGTATCCCGGCGAGCAGTTGCAGGTCTGAACCCACCGGGCCGGGACACCATGTCCACGCTGCGCCGACACCAGCTGCACGTTGTCAAGGTAACCACGTCCTGAAAAGACCCAACAGTTCAATCAATTAAGATCAACATCATCCTCCAAATATTCAGCAGCAAACATTTGCAAAATCCATGTGAGAGCTGTGTCACCAAAATCTAACAAAACATGTCATTTTATTGAGGAACTGTGTGTGAATGCTGAGAGCTGAAAGTTTTTGCTTGATAATGTGTAAAAAAGAAGCAGCTGAAGGAATATGAACTCTAGAAAGAGTAGGAGTGTTACGAGTTCTCTGAAAGGAAGAAAGGAAGTAAGAGAGGGAAGGAAACAACTGAAGAAGAAAGAAGGGAAGTATAAAAGAATGGAAGTAAAAGGAAGCTCACCATTTTCGCCGAATGTTGCCCGGATCTTGATGGCGGTGAGGTTCTGGAGGAGCGTCTGGAACTGGAGGGAGGACAGCTGAGGCCTCCACCTGCTGCCGGGCTGCTCATCCAGTCTGTTCAACAGACAAAAGATATGATTTCACACTTTACAACATTACCTGAGACATTTAGCTGCTGTTACTGTACCTGTCCTTCTCTGAGATGCTCAGGTGGGATCTGACTAAATTAGAAAACTAAATGATGAAGATATCAGACTGGAATCTTTAGCTACAATTAAAGCTCCTCTTTTTTGTTCTTGTTCACTGTAAATTTCCTTAATTTCTCATAAGTTGGTACTAAAGACCTTATGAGATATGCTCTCAATGTTGTTTTTTTTCATGTCTGGTTCCTTTGCCGTATTTTTACACATTTTAATTTGTTTTGTATTTTTAGGGGTCCAAGCACTAATGGTGCCCCAATTGTTTTTGCTCAGATTTTTATATTATTATTGTAGTTATTTTTACATCAAATTTCAGCTATAAATTGAAGGAGCAAATGTGAAATTTCCCGGAGGAGGAAGTCACACCAACCACAAAAAATAACTCCTGTAAACCAGATGTAAACCAGATGTGCTTAAGATCTTCCGTGCCAAAACTTTTGCACAAATCCAACATTGGTGGTGAAATAACTTCTATATTAGCTCACCAGTATATTGTTCAAATTACACTGAATTTGGTATGCAGACCCAGTATGTCCTCCAGTATTGTTTTACAAAACGTGGTGAAAATCTCATGATGTTTCAGAATTTTATTGTATTTATTATGTATCATTAGTAGGATTTCCATGGTCTCATGCTACCACAGTGCCCTGTCAGAGAATAGGCTCTGAAAGAGCATCATGGTGTCTGAGCCGGCTGAAAAGTGAAAAGACAAGCTCTGTTCACCACTTCTGGCTCGAGTCGATGCACCTTGCCTCAGGTGCTTGGACCCTCACATACATGCTTGCATTTTTAATATTCACTGTGACTAAAAATGATTAATACATTATTTGTATTGATATGAGAGTTTTTATGGAGCAAACATTGTGTTTCCATCCAGCTTCTTCAGCTTCGCTCATGCAGTGAATCCCATGCAAACAAAGCCAGTTGGAAACAGAGTCTCAGCGACTGCAGATTCTTCCTGCAGGAGAAGGTTTGTTTCCTCGACTCTGACAAACAGGAATGAGGTCAAACCCTGTATGTCATGTCTGAATCTTCAGGAGATACCATCAGAATCCCAGCCACCCTTGGATGTTTGATTTAACCAGTTTGGAGCACCAGGTGGGTGGGGTTTATCAGGTTTTCATCACTTTGATGGATTATCTCTCTGCAGCAAGTTTCAAGTCTCTACCTGAAACTGTAGTTGATCTTCTGTCCACAGGGCACGATGGATCGCAGGTCACCCAGCGAGGCGGTGACTCGTAGACCGGCACCCTCCAGAATCACATCATTGGTGGACGGGTGTCGGACGCCGCGGTCCAGACGCAACGAGAAGGAAAAGTTCTGACCATAACTCAGCAACTGATTCCCCAGGTAAGGAGCTGTAGGAGGGGAGAGAAACATCTGGTCAGGAGGGAGGAATCAAGAGGAGAGGAGAGAAAGTGAAGTAAAACAAACAAAGGGATAGGAAAGAAGGAGACATGCAAAGAGGATAGGAGAGGAGTAAAGGAGGGGGAAGGAAAGGTAAGGAAATTAGAGGTAAGGCAAAGAAAGGAGGAAGTAAAGGAAAGGATTGTAGGAGCTGGGCAAGAAGAGAAGAAAGGAGGAAAGGATGGGATGGAGAGGAGACAATGAAAGACAGAAAAGGAAAGGAAAAATGAGGAGGAGAGGGAAAGAAAGGAAACAATGGCAAGGAGACATGGGGAGAGTAGAGGAGAGGAGATGAGAAGGAAGGAGGAAAGGTAAGAAAAGAAGGAGATGTGAGGAGAGGAATCAAGAGGGGAGATAAAGGGGGAAAGGAAAGGAAAAGATGACAAGTAGACGGAGGAGCAGATCATAGAAGGAAGATAGAGGAGGCGGGGTTTGTTCTCACCTGGGGCGTACAGGTAAACCGGCAGGCTGTTTTTGGAGATCACCTCCAGGTCCTGGTGTTTTGGTGACCAGCGAAAGTGAACGTCGTCGGGGGTGACGCCCTGCGCTGTCGCCGTCTTCCAGCCCTCCGGACCTGAAAACACAACACAGAGTCAGTCACCTCACACAGCATCACAGCTGGTGTTCTCTGGAGCTTTTATTTTGAAACTGAACCCAGAATCCACTGTTACATGTAAGTACTGAAATTGTAGGGGGTCTTTTATTGTGAAGTGGAGAGGTGAAAGGTTACCGTCAGCGAAGGTGGAGGTGATGTTGTGGACGGAGTAACCGGACTGTGCAGAACACCGGCTGCTGTGGCCGTAACAGAAACACGGCAAACTCCCAGAATCCTCTCTGGGCTGACGTCTGAAAAACACAACGAGCGACAGGAAGTTAGAGCTGAAACTAGCAAAAACCCAGAGGAAGAATAATAATAAAGATCTGTATTTAATTTTCTGAAGATAAACTTTGTGTGCTGGCTTTTGAAATGTATTTTTGTGGGAGCAGCGTTGAAAGGAGTTAAAGTGGCAGATTTAAACAGAAGCACTGACAGAAATTCAAGCAATGATGCAGCTGAAGTGTAAGCACAGAAAGGAGTTGAAGTGGCAGGTGTAACAGAAGAAAAACGTTGGAGAGACAGTCGGGGTGTCAGATAAGAGAAGGTGCTGACAGGAGTTGAAGTGAAAGCACTCAAAGCAGCAAAGAAGTGTTAGCTGAGGTGTAAGTACTGAAATACATTTAAGTGGCAGATAAAATGTGAGCAGTGACAGGAGTTGAAATGTAAATTGAAGCGAATGAACTGAAGTGTCAGTTGACG
The DNA here is from genome assembly GCA_005408345.1 of Macquaria australasica. Lineage (NCBI taxonomy): Eukaryota > Metazoa > Chordata > Actinopteri > Centrarchiformes > Percichthyidae > Macquaria > Macquaria australasica. The sequence continues at coordinate 14,786 of SEMN01001519.1, read as the reverse complement.
TTAAAGTGCTGAAAGGAGTTAAAGTGCATTAATCAAAGAGATGCTGATGGAAATGTGAGGTTATTTTAAGGAATCTGTGTTTCTTCACCTTTGCGAGCAGCCGTTCGGTCTGATTGGTCCGTCCGGGCAGCGGTCGCATTTGTCTCCTGTGACGCCTTCTTTACAGCTGCAGCGCCCCCTGCTGTCACATGTGGCGCTGACAGAACCTGGAGGAAAGCAGCAAGTCCAACATTAGTAATAAAACTCCTTTTCAAAACACTGGGTGTGTCTTAAGGAAAGGTATGTTGTTGTTTCTCACCTATGGGGTTGCAGAGGCAGGGTGTGCAGCTCAGTCCCGCCCCCTCCAGGTAGAAGCCGTCCTTGCAGCGCTCACAGTGTCGGCCCTCAGTGTTGCCCTGACAGTCCACACAGTGCAGACCCTGGGCGTCCCGAAGGCAGTACCGAGATCTCCCATTGCAGTCGCAACGCAGCGTCGCTGCAGAAGGAGAGGGGGGGGGTCAGTTTTATTTTGTTTTTTATTTTGAATTTTATTTATATCATTTATCGTTCATTGTTTATTTTAGAATCTAGTCTCATGAAGTTGTTGTGTTGGATTGCTTTAAGTTATTTTTTATACTTTTAGATGCCTGTTGAGTTGTTTTAAGGTGCCATTTAGGTTGTTTTTGTTCATTGTTACACATCATCTTATAACTGTGTTTCTGTTGAATTCAGATTTTGTGGCATTTTTTGTGTCATCTGTCTTATGTTATTTATACTTAACCGCTCGGCTTTTGAATGTCCTGCTTTTTTTGTAGCTTTCTTTATTTTTTCATTTAGCATTTTTGTAAAGCACTTTACAGTGTAAACTCTGCTTTTAGGTAAATACTGCGGTTACATACTTATAGTTGTATAATGTTAAAATGCTAGTGATGCTGGTGTTTAAACCAGGCCACCAACCGACCACATGGACAATAAAACAAGTCTAAATCTAAAAAAGAAAAACAGTCATGGGGTTTTTAAAATATAAAGGCGTCATCCTCTGGGGAACAGGAATGTGATCAGAACATTTTATGAAACTGGCCATTAAAGTTTATTAGAAAAGTGGAAATTTTACACTGATGATGGTGTTAGAGGAAACGTCATAAGGTCATTAAAGTCTTTAAGAATCAGCCTCTGGAGAGCAGGAATACCTGTAGTAAATTTAATGTAAAGTGTTTAACAGAACAGCCCACTGAGCTTTAACCTGAGCGGCGAGAGCGTTACAGGTGTTTACAGAGTGTGAAGCGCCTCGTATGTTCTGTGGTTTGTTCAGAAATCCCAGAGAGAGCTGCACCTCCCAGCCTGAAGCCCTGCAGACAAACCACAGAGTCCACCGAGTCCCTCCAAACCAGCCAACGCCTCGTATGAGGAAACACCACAGCTGTGCCTGTCTGCCTGTCTGCCTGCCTGCCTGCCTGCCTGTCTGCCTGCCTGTCTGCCTGCCTGCCTGTCTGCCTGCCTGTCTGTCTGCCTGCCTGCCTGTCTGCCTGCCTGCCTGCCTGCCTGCCTGTCTGCCTGCCAGCAGTGAGCTCAGAGATCATCAGTCAGACACTGAGAGATCTGATAAGACTTTTTCCAGCAGCGAGACACCGGCTGCATTACAGCTTCATCTTAAAGTCTGATAGCGTTTCAACAGGCTGCTGCTTGCTGCTGCTGCTTGCTGCTGCTGCTTGTTGCTGCTGCTTGTTGCTGCTTGTTGCTGCTGCTTATTGCTGCTTGTTGCTGCTTGTTGCTGCTGCTTATTGCTGCTTGTTGCTGCTTGTTGCTGCTGCTTGCTGCTGCTGCTTGTTGCTGCTTGTTGCTGCTGCTTGCTGCTGCTGCTTGTTGCTGCTTGCTGCTGCTGCTTGTTGCTGCTTGTTGCTGCTGCTTGTTGCTGCTTGCTGCTGCTTGTTGCTGCTTGTTGCTGCTGCTTGCTGCTGCTGCTTGTTGCTGCTTGCTGCTGCTGCTTGTTGCTGCTGCTTGTTGCTGCTTGTTGCTGCTGCTTGTTGCTGCTTGTTGCTGCTGCTTGCTGCTGCTGCTTGTTGCTGCTGCTTGTTGCTGCTTGTTGCTGCTGCTTGTTGCTGCTGTGTCATACATGTGAAGCAGGGCTGATGATTTCAACTGAACCTTAAAGTCTTCATTTTAGGTAAAGTGGCACAACAGCAAAGTAGGTGGTGTAAGAAGCTTTGTGATGTAGTGACTACGTGCAGGGTTAGTTGGCGAGCTGCTGTGGCTCATAAGCTCACCGTTAGTCGGTATTACGTTGGTGCTAGCTAGCCAAAATAGTTAGCTGTCTTGCTACCAGTTACAGCAGCAAGCTAACTAGCTTGTTGTCTGTGTTCGGAGATAGATCCGAGACGTGTTTAGCTTAGCTTAGCACAAAGAGTTTAAGGTGCGTCTGACTGTCAGGACCAGGTTCACGTCAGACCACTCAGCCTGTGATTCAGAGGTTGTGTAGACTCTGCGGTTCAGAGAATGAAACACCGTGACTCACTCTGCGATAGGAGTTAATGTTCATCTGAGCGCCGCCGGCAGCGATGAGCTCAGGTATTACAGCTTTTACAGGACAGTTTCCGACACGAGTCAGTCTGAGAGGATTCCTCCAGAAACACAAACACTGAGGAGCGTTTCTTTCACTCAAAACACACACAACAAAGTCACGTCCGCAAACTGTTTTTCTTACATCAGTCTTATGTGGAAGATTATTATGTAAAATGTTGATCTCCAAACTTAGAAACAGGGCAAACAGTTTCCAGATGTGGTAACATGTTTGATCTGAATTTAACCTCATGTTCTGTTTGGGCTCCGGTCTCCCTTTAACTGCTTAAACAAACACAGTTAAAACTGTTTTATCACCCTAACCCTTCATGGGATTCCCCAGTTTTATGAGAATTACTTGATACGCTGATTTTGATACATAGTACAACAACCAGTTTTCATCCGCTGTGAGCAGCACTCAGCTCCAAATGAGTCTGTTTGTATTTCTGTTGAATTTTATACCATTTTGTTCTTAAGAGGTCTAACAACAAAATGTTACTGACTATTAGCCAAAAAAATGAATATACATTTGGTCTTTCACAGCCTATAATAATAATAAACATGAAATATTTCTTTATTTGGAGTCATAACAATGTTTCATGGTCATTTCTGTCATTTATGAGATCTTTTATAAAACCATATTTTTGGAAAATTAAGCACTAAAAACCTTCAGCGTTAAAGTTAATTCTTGACCATAGAAACAGAAGTTTTTTTAAAAATCCACTTTTATAAGGTCCACTTACTAGCTTTTTCCAGAACTTTCTACCACATGTGATGAGGCATGATGCAGTTAAAGGTCCTGTAAAAAGTTATTAATTGGTCCTTGAGTTTAGATGTTACTCTTTTTTAACCAAACTAAAAACATTACCTTTTTTTGATATTGCAACATATCAACACTGAGATAATTATGATGACATGTTATATACAGTTTGAGTAGTAACATGCAGGTGAACGTGTGCAACACATGGATTAAGTTGTTTCCTTAGATATAGATACAGATTCGTTCTATTATTTGAGCTTGTAAAACTCAGCAGTGAGAGTTACCTGCACAGGTAAACTTCTGACCACTGAAACAAAGATATTTAATTATCTTCAGTCTCAGGAATGTCAGTCACCTGACATCTGACAGCTCAGGTACAGGCCTCACCCACAGGTGAGGGGGGGGCGGCCTCACCCACAGGTGCCTCCCTTTTCTCCTTTGTTTCATGTACGGAAGCATATTTCCACTAGTAAAAAAAACTGATAGAAACTAAAGAAAAATCAAAGGGACTCTTGTTTGGACTTCATGACATTTTAATTTATTTCAGTTTTATTGTGTTTTTACTTTTTAAGTGTTTTATGTATTTTTCCTTAAATAAAATATTGTTATTTTATTGTGATGCACTTTCTGCTCTTAAAAGGTGCTACATTAATAAACTTACTTACTGATGGTAAATTGCAATCCCATAATTTTGTATCTCATAATTCTGATTTATTATTGTATTTGTTTGACTTAAAATCTCTCTCTTTTAAAATCTTGAGTTAGTGTCTCATAATATTGACTTTTAAACAGTTATAACGAGTACTACATTTAATCTTTCTTTTCTATTCCTGGCAGAAATGAGCTTCCATTCAGATGTAGTTTAACTACTGAGCCGTCTTTATTTATGTGTTTGTTTCTGTTAATAAAAATGTTGTCTACAGTCTGGGATAGTGGTTCTGCACATGCTGGTTTAGAGTAACATGATGATCCTTTCTAACTTGTATTTATTTGTCGTCTGTATATTTTTCTTCTTATCTGGTTCCTGTTTAACCGCTCTGGTCTGTTTCTTGTGCGGCTAAATTTCCCTTCCTGTGGTAATAATAAAGATTTATCTTATCTACTCTTATATTATCTATCTATCTATCTTATCTAAACTTCAGTCTGGAGTAACGATGTAACTTTGACAATATAAAGTCAGACATTACAGCATTGTATTTGTATTTATTCAACTGATTGTATAACTCTTATTCAGCTGTACATAAAGGCTTCTTTTTACACTGTTATAGTTACATTGCTGACACGTTTTCACTTTCTGGTTAAATGTGAAACTGCATCTTGTTGTTCTGGTACTCACTGTGTGCAAAGACAGTAAAGCTAGATTATGGTTTATTCTCAGCAGTAATGAAACGTATGCAGAGTTTGTAGTAAAACATCGTCGGTATGAACCTTTAAAACGCACTTGAAGTTCAAATTGTTTCTTTTGCTTGAACATTTTTATGTAAAATACTAATTTCAGCAGAAACACAAGCATCAGCATCACTTCAATAACAGCACGTTCTGTTTGTTTCATGCTGTCAAACCTTTTACGAGGCTGCAGAGAAACAGCCAGAAACAAAGAGTTAAAAATGCTTTTAAATCTGAACTCACAGCTCTTAATAACTCAATGTTGCAGCTGTGTGATTTGTCTGAAACTGAACTCAGGTGACAAAGTTAAACTGAGTTCATGTTCTGCTGTCTGTGAAGAATAAAGTGTGAAGGTTACAGCAGATGAGTGTTTAAAGATGCTTCAGCCTCACCATATAAACAACAGAGGACCAGAGGACGGTCAGGTACTCACAGTAGTGTGTGTAGGTCGTCTGGACGGCACAAACTGCAGCCAGAAGCCCGCAGAGTGAAATCCAGCTGCTGCTGCGCTTCATGCTGAGTGAATCCTAAAATCAGACCAGTGTCAGATCTCCTCAGAGCTGCAAAAAAACCTCATCCAGCTCCTCAACGCGTCGGCTTTAAACTCCTCTGCTGCTGCAGGTCTGAACACGCTGCACATACTCACTTACCCACATGTGATTCACAGAGTACACACACAGACACACACACACACACACACACAGTCAGAGGATATGACAGCTGCAGTGTGTCAGTCGTGTGTGTGTGTGTGTGTGTGTGCTGGGACAGTCTGGGGCGTTGTTCCACCATATTTACATTTTTATGACACAAAGACGTTTCACAAGACAGAAATTAAAAAATCGAATGGTTGTGGACGTGAAGTGAATAAACGCTCTGTTCCAAACCTGGAAAATATGACAGCCAGCATCTGATTTAGACTGATGTCTGGCTGCTACAGTCCAGAATTAACAGGCTGAAAGGCACCAATCAAACATCATGAAATATTATGAAGCTCTGCAGGGCATTATTGATCTTTAGTTGGTGTTATAAAGCAATAAACAGTGTCATAATGCATCGCCTGAAGGACTGGGAGCCAAACTGAAGAGCTGAAAAAGTTGTGAGTTATGGAGCAGCTTACAGATATTGAAACTGTATAAACGCAGTAACCTGTAGAATAAATACAAGAAAAATGAATTAATTCATTAATAAAATAAAGAAATTAAACAAAATATTCAAATAAATAGTGCTCTGAAATAAGGAAAAGTAAGTGTGATCACTGAAAGGAGTCAAAGTGTCAATTCACGTCAAAGTTAATCTCTTACAAGATCAAGATGTATTTTATTTTCCCTGTGAAGCTGCAGAATCAGTAACGTCTTTTAAATCACTTCTCAAATCTTCTCTTTTAAAAAAAAGCTTTTTATTATCTCATATTATTGTTGGGTATTTTATTCCATTTTATTTTTAATTGTCTGATTTTATTTGCCTCCTGAAATGTTTTAATCCTGGTTCGACCTCGTAACTTTGTTTTGCTTTAGAAATAAAGTTTAGTATTATTATTATTATTATTATGGGAACATTTGTGTTGGACTCTGCACTGCAGTCCCTCAATAATTAACCAATAAACAGCACAGATGATAGGAACACATGTAACATACAAAACAGACGAGCAGCAGCACGAGTGGCTCTATATGAAGTATTATCAACGGATCAAAGGATCATGATATATTCAGCATTTATATGAAGAATCATTATAAAGATGTTAAGAAATAGTTCCAGCCTGTAATTCACCTCATAACCGCAGACTGACACTTTAATCTGGGAGCTTTAGAGGTGAACTTTGGACAGAGCCAGGCTAGCTGTTTCCCTCTGTTTCCAGTCTTTATGCTAAGCTAAGCTAACCACGTCCTAAGAAACACAGACAAGAGACTGATATAATCTGAACTCTCAGAACGAAAGAGAAGAAGAGGATCCCCAGAATGTTGAACTTCTGTCACAGGTGGCAAAACAATCTCAGCTCAAGGTCCACTTTCTGCCTGTTCTGAAGCTCTCGACCGTGCCACAGGGTCTTCATCAGCAGACTGAGTTTGCTCGGTGAACTGACGAGCATGAGATGGAAATATAGAATAGAACCAGACTTTAACGTTCCTCATGACTGTTTAATAGAACTGTTAGTGAATGTTTTGTGGACAGAGGGCTGGATACTTGTTTGGTCGTCGAACACTGAATCACTTCCTGCACGTCTCATTTGTTTTCCTTCTTCCTGCTGTGGATTGTTTCCATTTGTAAACTGTATCCTGAGGCCGAGGTTCTGACAGAGCAGCCAGACACACCCTGAACCTCAGACACACACTCACACACACACACATCATGATCCATCACACACACCCTGCCAATACCTGGTTACACACACAAACACTTTCCCCACCGCTAATCTGCACAAATACACTGCTGCAGGCCATAATACACACACACGCACACACACACGCACAGCCACGCCCGACTTGTTCCTGTTACCTTGTCAACGCCACACCCTGAACACACACACCTTATCAACACCTGGCTGGATCACAGAGCTGCATTTCTCAACTCTGAGTTCACTTTTTAGCTACACTAGCTGTGGAGTGTAACTGAGTACATTTACTCAAGTACTGTACTCCAAGTACAATTACAATACTTGTACTTTACTTGTGCATTTACATTTCAGAGGGAAATACTGCACTTTCACTTACTCCCTAATGTATCTGACAGAGTTAGTTAGAGGCTATCTTACAGATTATTTTACATAAACAAAGAATCAGAATCAGAATCGGGTTTATTGACGAGTAGATTTACAAGGAATCTGCCTTGGTGTTGTTGTTGGTGCGTAACAATAAGAGAAAGATCAAGTGCTGCAAAAGTCAAGAATCACTAATATAAAACAGAAATTCACAATAATAAATATGTCAAATGTATCTGTTTTAAAATGAAAAGAGCTGCACAGTGTTTAAAACAAAGAGGACTGAATAATTGTTCTCAGTACGAAGAATAAAAATAAAAACCCAAATTAACAAACAAAACCAGACCAAACATCCTCATATGAGAAGAAACATACAATAAGCTTATAAAATATGCTAGAATGCATTAATAAAGATTAAGCTTGTAGTTCCCAACTGTTTTGGATCGTGAGGTGACTCAGTGTGTAGTCGAGGCCCTTTGTCAGGGAATCTCGCCTCTACTTATGGTTCAGAAAATATAATTGATTAAAGAAGCTAACTCTGGTTTATCTACTTGTGCAGAGTGGTTCAACACAGACAAATTGTCTCTAAATATTTAAAAAATGTTCAGCAGAAAAAAACAAAAATACCCATGAAAATAATGAGAATAATAAAAAGCCACTAAATTCCTCAGATCAATAACTTGAATTGGAGAGAACACATTGATTTTGTCAGTAAATAAGTATAATGGTATTAGTGTATATGAGTATAAATGGTATAATAGCAAACTAAGTTATTTGACTTCACACTTACACTTAAATTTTGCAACATGGGCAAGTAAATTCTCCACAACGCTGATACCTGCAGGCCTTCAAACAAAGTATAATTATGTTTCTATGAATGGTCTCCTTAGAACCTCAGGCAGGAAAATACATCATCATGTGATCAACTTTCTACTACAAACCACAGACTGTATGTATACTGTATTTATATACATATATACTGTATTTATATACAGTATATTATGGAAGCCCATTTCCACCAGTAAAATAAAAGATGAAAAAAAGTCGAAATTATGAGATAAAAAGTCAAAATTATGAGATAAAAAGTCATAATTATCTCAAACAACAATGAGAGTAGCAGCTCTTTGAGTTCTCCTGGTTGATTTGTCAGAAATGGATTGTGAGACATTGAGGACTTTAAACGAGGCTTTACAACAAATGAAATACTTCACGTGCTGATTCACATGGGACTGAAGAAGCAGTTCTGGTAGGAAGAATAAAACCAATGTGACAGAGGTGGCAACTTAACTTAATCCAACATCTAACATTTACAAAAGTCAACTGTTATAGTCGCCTTATTTAGGATTGCATATCGTTTGCATGGGACACTTTTTATCTGATAATTTTGACTTTTTTATCTGATAATTTTGACTTTTAATCTCATAATAACTTTGACTTTTTATCTCATAATAACTTTGACTTTCTATCTCATAATAACTTTGACTTTTAATCTCATAATAACTTTGAATCTCATAATAACTTTGACTTTCTATCTCATAATAACTTTGACTTTTATCTCATAATAACTTTGACTTTTAATCTCATAATAACTTTGACTTTTAATCTCATAATAACTTTGACTTTCTATCTCATAATAACTTTGACTTTTAATCTCATAATAACTTTGACTTTTTATCTCATAATAACTTTGACTTTTAATCTCATAATAAGTTTGACTATCTCTATAACTTTGACTTTTAATAATAACTTTGACTTTTTATCTCGTAATAACTTTGACTTTTTATCTCATAATAACTTTGACTTTTAATCTCATAATAACTTTGACTTTCTATCTCATAATAACTTTGACTTCTTAATCTCTATCTCGTAATAACTTTGACTTTTAATCTCATAATAACTTTGACTTTTAATCTCATAATAACTTTGACTTTCTATCTCATAATAACTTTGACTTTTAATCTCATAATAACTTTGACTTTTATCTCATAATAACTTTGACTTTTAATCTCATAATAACTTTGACTTTCTATCTCATAATAACTTTGACTTAATCTCATAATAACTTTTTTTATCTCATAATAACTTTGACTTTTAATCTCATAATAACTTTGACTTTTAATCTCATAATAACTTTGACTTTCTATCTCATAATAACTTTGACTTTTAATCTCATAATAACTTTGACTTTTAATCTCATAATAACTTTGACTTTCTATCTCATAATAACTTTGACTTTTAATCTCATAATAACTTTGACTTTTAATCTCATAATAACTTTGACTTTCTATCTCATAATAACTTTGACTTTTAATCTCATAATAACTTTGACTTTTAATCTCATAATAACTTTGACTTTCTATCTCATAATAACTTTGACTTTTAATCTCATAATAACTTTGACTTTCTATCTCATAATAACTTTGACTTTTAATCTCATAATAACTTTGACTTTTAATCTCATAATAACTTTGACTTTCTATCTCATAATAACTTTGACTTTTAATCTCATAATAACTTTGACTTTTATCTCATAATAACTTTGAATCTCATAATAACTTTGACTTTTAATCTCATAATAACTTTGACTTTCTATCTCATAATAACTTTGACTTTTTATCTCATAATAACTTTGACTTTTAATCTCATAATAACTTTGACTTTTAATCTCATAATAACTTTGACTTTTAATCTCATAATAACTTTGACTTTCTATCTCATAATAACTTTGACTTTTAATCTCATAATAACTTTGACTTTCTATCTCATAATAACTTTGACTTTCTATCTCATAATAACTTTGATCTCATAATAACTTTGACTTTTATCTCATAATAACTTTGACTTTCTATCTCATAATAACTTTGACTTTTTATCTCATAATAACTTTGACTTTCTAATCTCATAATAACTTTGACTTTTAATCTCATAATAACTTTGACTTTCTATCTCATAATAACTTTGACTTTTAATCTCATAATAACTTTGACTTTCTATCTCATAATAACTTTGACTTTTAATCTCATAATAACTTTGACTTTCTATCTCATAATAACTTTGACTTTTAATCTCATAATAACTTTGACTTTCTATCTCATAATAACTTTGACTTTTAATCTCATAATAACTTTGACTTTCTATCTCATAATAACTTTGACTTTTAATCTCATAATAACTTTGACTTTCTATCTCATAATAACTTTGACTTTTAATCTCATAATAACTTTGACTTTCTATCTCATAATAACTTTGACTTTTTATCTCATAATAACTTTGACTTTCTATCTCATAATAACTTTGACTTTCTATCTCATAATAACTTTGACTTTTAATCTCATAATAACTTTGACTTTTAATCTCATAATAACTTTGAATTTTAATCTCATAATAACTTTGACTTTTTATCTCATAATAACTTTGACTTATCTCATAATAACTTTGACTTTCTATCTCATAATAACTTTGACTTTCTATCTCATAATAACTTTGACTTTCTATCTCATAATAACTTTGACTTTCTATCTCATAATAACTTTGACTTTTTATCTCGTAATAACTTTGACTTTTTATCTCGTAATAACTTTGACTTTTAATCTCATAATAACTTTGACTTTTAATCTCATAATAACTTTGACTTATCTCATAATAACTTTGACTTTCTATCTCATATTAACTTTGACTTTCTATCTCATAATAACTTTGACTTTCTATCTCATAATAACTTTGACTTTCTATCTCATAATAACTTTGACTTTTAATCTCATAATAACTTTGACTTTCTATCTCATAATAACTTTGACTTTTAATCTCATAATAACTTTGACTTTCTATCTCATAATAACTTTGACTTTCTATCTCATAATAACTTTGACTTTCTATCTCATAATAACTTTGACTTTTAATCTCATAATAACTTTGACTTTTAATCTCATAATAACTTTGACTTTCTATCTCATAATAACTTTGACTTTCTATCTCATAATAACTTTGACTTTTAATCTCATAATAACTTTGAATTTTAATCTCATAATAACTTTGACTTTTTATCTCATAATAACTTTGACTTTCTATCTCATAATAACTTTGACTTTCTATCTCATAATAACTTTGACTTTTTATCTCATAATAACTTTGACTTTCTATCTCGTAATAACTTTGACTTTTTATCTCATAATAACTTTGACTTTTAATCTCATAATAACTTTGACTTTCTATCTCATAATAACTTTGACTTATCTCATAATAACTTTGACTTTTAATCTCATAATAACTTTGACTTTCTATCTCATAATAACTTTGACTTTTAATCTCATAGTAACTTTGACTTTTAATCTCATAATAACTTTGACTTTCTATCTCATAATAACTTTGACTTTTAATCTCATAATAACTTTGACTTTCTATCTCATAATAACTTTGACTTTTAATCTCATAATAACTGACTTTTAATCTCATAATAACTTTGACTTTTAATCTCATAATAACTTTGACTTTCTATCTCATAATAACTTTGACTTTTAATCTCATAATAACTTTGACTTTTAATCTCATAATAACTTTGACTTTCTATCTCATAATAACTTTGACTTTTAATCTCATAATAACTTTGACTTTCTATCTCATAATAACTTTGACTTTCTATCTCATAATAACTTTGACTTTCTATCTCATAATAACTTTGACTTTCTATCTCATAATAACTTTGACTTTTAATCTCATAATAACTTTGACTTTTAATCTCATAATAACTTTGACTTTTAATCTCATAATAACTTTGACTTTCTATCTCATAATAACTTTGACTTTCTATCTCATAATAACTTTGACTTTTAATCTCATAATAACTTTGAATTTTAATCTCATAATAACTTTGACTTTTTATCTCATAATAACTTTGACTTTCTATCTCATAATAACTTTGACTTTCTATCTCACAATAACTTTGACTTTTAATCTCATAATAACTTTGACTTTTTATCTCATAATAACTTTGACTTTCTATCTCGTAATAACTTTGACTTTTTATCTCATAATAACTTTGACTTTTAATCTCATAATAACTTTGACTTTCTATCTCATAATAACTTTGACTTATCTCATAATAACTTTGACTTTTAATCTCATAATAACTTTGACTTTTAATCTCATAATAACTTTGACTTTTAATCTCATAATAACTTTGACTTTTAATCTCATAATAACTTTGACTTTTATCTCATAATAACTTTGACTTTTTATCTCATAATAACTTTGACTTTCTATCTCATAATAACTTTGACTTTCTATCTCATAATAACTTTGACTTTTAATCTCATAATAACTTTGACTTTTAATCTCATAATAACTGACTTTTAATCTCATAATAACTTTGACTTTTAATCTCATAATAACTTTGACTTTTTATCTCATAATAACTTTGACTTATCTCATAATAACTTTGACTTATCTCATAATAGCTTTGACTTTCTATCTCATAATAACTTTGACTTTCTATCTCATAATAACTTTGACTTTTAATCTCATAATAACTTTGACTTTTTATCTCATAATAACTTTGACTTTTAATCTCATAATAACTTTGAATTTTAATCTCATAATAACTTTGACTTTTTATCTCATAATAACTTTGACTTATCTCATAATAACTTTGACTTTCTATCTCATAATAACTTTGACTTTCTATCTCATAATAACTTTGACTTTCTATCTCATAATAACTTTGACTTTCTATCTCATAATAACTTTGACTTTTTATCTCGTAATAACTTTGACTTTTTATCTCGTAATAACTTTGACTTTTAATCTCATAATAACTTTGACTTTTAATCTCATAATAACTTTGACTTATCTCATAATAACTTTGACTTTCTATCTCATATTAACTTTGACTTTCTATCTCATAATAACTTTGACTTTCTATCTCATAATAACTTTGACTTTCTATCTCATAATAACTTTGACTTTTAATCTCATAATAACTTTGACTTTCTATCTCATAATAACTTTGACTTTTAATCTCATAATAACTTTGACTTTCTATCTCATAATAACTTTGACTTTTATCTCATAATAACTTTGACTTTCTATCTCATAATAACTTTGACTTTTAATCTCATAATAACTTTGACTTTTAATCTCATAATAACTTTGACTTTCTATCTCATAATAACTTTGACTTTCTATCTCATAATAACTTTGACTTTTAATCTCATAATAACTTTGACTTTTTATCTCATAATAACTTTGACTTTCTATCTCGTAATAACTTTGACTTTTTATCTCATAATAACTTTGACTTTTAATCTCATAATAACTTTGACTTTCTATCTCATAATAACTTTGACTTTCTATCTCATAATAACTTTGACTTTCTATCTCATAATAACTTTGACTTTCTATCTCATAATAACTTTGACTTTTAATCTCATAATAACTTTGACTTTCTATCTCATAATAACTTTGACTTTTTATCTCATAATAACTTTGACTTTTAATCTCATAATAACTTTGACTTTCTATCTCATAATAACTTTGACTTTTAATCTCATAATAACTTTGACTTTTAATCTCATAATAACTTTGACTTTCTATCTCATAATAACTTTGACTTTTAATCTCATAATAACTTTGACTTTCTATCTCGTAATAACTTTGACTTTTTATCTCATAATAACTTTGACTTTTAATCTCATAATAACTTTGACTTTTAATCTCATAATAACTTTGACTTTTAATCTCATAATAACTTTGACTTTCTATCTCATAATAACTTTGACTTTTTATCTCATAATAACTTTGACTTATCTCATAATAACTTTGACTTTCTATCTCATAATAACTTTGACTTTTAATCTCATAATAACTTTGACTTTCTATCTCATAATAACTTTGACTTTTTATCTCATAATAACTTTGACTTTCTATCTCATAATAACTTTGACTTTTAATCTCATAATAACTTTGACTTTCTATCTCATAATAACTTTGACTTTTAATCTCATAATAACTTTGACTTTCTATCTCATAATAACTTTGACTTTTAATCTCATAATAACTTTGACTTTCTATCTCATAATAACTTTGACTTTCTATCTCATAATAACTTTGACTTTTAATCTCATAATAACTTTGACTTTTAATCTCATAATAACTTTGACTTTTTATCTCATAATAACTTTGACTTTCTATCTCATAATAACTTTGACTTTTAATCTCATAATAACTTTGACTTTCTATCTCATAATAACTTTGACTTTCTATCTCATAATAACTTTGACTTTTAATCTCATAATAACTTTGACTTTCTATCTCATAATAACTTTGACTTTTTATCTCATAATAACTTTTGACTTTCTATCTCTAATAACTTTGACTTTTTATCTCCACATAATAAGCTTTGACTTTTAATCTCAT
>SEMN01001518.1:0-47814 GCA_005408345.1 Macquaria australasica | reverse complement strand
CCAGTCATCTGAAAGAATAACTCTATTTTCTCTTGTTTTTTCTCTTCTCACCTCCAACAAGTGATGAATTATATAACAAAGGAGATTTGGTTTCTCTGTGTGTCTTTATTATATTCAAACAGGCTGCAAAACTCTCTGTTCATAAGTTCAGAGCTGCATATTAATAAAATCAGATGTTTTTCTTGCTTTATGTGTTCGTACATCAGCAGTCTGATACAGAATATATGAAATCTGAGTCCTAGTTGCTGGTTTTGACTCTTCCTCCTTCGTCTTCAGTCACAGATACTTCACCCCTCCAGCCAGGCAGACCAGGTACCACTGACGGACCGACGCCGAGCTCCACAGCCAGCCCGAGCTCCGCCTCCAGCTAACCCCTGCTCCACCCAGCCTGACATCCCCACTGACGGCGTCCCGGACCATCCTGATACCACCGACCCCACGACTGATGGAGGAAAGGATCATGTGAAGAGAGCGACGAAAGAGGAGGAGGAGGAGGAGGAGGAGGAGAAAGGAAAGACGAAGGAGAGGAAAGGAGCCTACAACAGATCCCTGCAGCTCCCCCAGCCCTCGAAGCTCCGCCTTTTCCTGTCTCAGAGCTCCAGACCTGCCTCCAGCTCCGCCTCCGCCTCAGCAGCTGCCACACCACCGAAGACGAAGGTGGCCAAGCAGCAGCAGCAGCAGCAGCAGCAGCAGCAGCAGCAGCAGTGTCACGATCCAGAGGGCAACGGCACTGCAGGGGTTAAGGTCAAAATGGCGGCCTTCACCTCCGGCTCCTCCCGCCTCCCCAAGCCAAAGAGCCACTGAGCTGCCAGCCTCTTAAACCGCCTCCCTAACACGCAGCGATGTGAGCCGACAAACCGCACACCGAGCCCTCCGGTTGTGTTTCCTCTATCTCAGTAATGATTGATCCTAAACTCCCGACTCCAGCCTGTGGCTTCTGCTGCGAAACCAGACTTCCTGTATTCCAAAATTCAGATTATAACTGCGTACGATGTGATCAGGTGGCTGAAGGATCACCAATTTATTTAAGCTGTAAATTTACTTATTTATTGTTAATATTTTGAGCACTGTGACCGATAAAGGTTTAAAAACTTGGTAACGCTTTATTTTACAGGTCTTATAGTCTCATAATAACTTCCTGTAAAGATGTTTAACTGTAAATGTTTCTGGAAAGGACGATTATTGCTGCTGTTATTTGGTACCAGTCATGGAGGAAACATAATCTTTTGTGTGCACAAGTTAATAATTTGAGCCCTCTTATTTAGCATAATTAATCACCTTCATGCCGTTAGTCTTGTGTGGACTCTTCACACTTTCACTGTGGATTTAATGCACTTTTATTCCATCTTGCACTGAGATATGTGGATATACTTAGTCGTATACTGGACTGTTTAACTTTTTAAAACCTTGATGAGACTGCGGATGTCATCTAGTTCATAAAAACTTCATAAACGTCTTCTTCGAACTTACAGCTGACGGAATGCACCACGTTAAAGGTAAAACATAATATGATGTTAAATCGAGAGGAATTTGTTGTTGTTTTTTCCTCCCTGGCTTCATAGACTTCAGTTCGCTTCCAGATAATTAATTCCAGTTAATTGCTGCACTAACTACAGAGTCTTTTAGTGACTGCACAGTAGGTCAGATACATGCACATATATAATTAAACATAAATGGAGAATAAAGTTTTAGACAATTAATACATGAATGACTAGTTTAAATGGAGAAGTTTTTCAAGGAAAATTATCTTCGTTCTAAATTAAAACAACTCTTCGTTCCTTTGAGGTTTTTAGGAAATGACAGGAGCAGTAAAATAAAGTGCTACCAAAAGCTTTTAAAATGATGCCGTTATGATACTGAGTGTGCCATTTATTTATTTCCATTAGTAAACGAGTAAAAGAAGTGAGAACAAATTTAAAAGGTCATACTGGCAGCTTGTTGGTTCCTCAGCAGATCTAAAGATGTTCTGAAGTGACGGCGTCGTGTTTCTGCTCGCTGTGTGTTCGGAGGCAGTTTGACTGTTCGTGTGACTGACTGACTTCCTGTTCGACTTCATGCTGGAAAAAGCCGGCTGGTCGAACCTAGCTGCTCCTCCACCCTTCATCCTTCCCTTCACTGAAACCTCCTCTTGCAAGGACACCAAGTCTTCCTCGCCAGCACCTCGACCCCCCAAACCCAAACACTGGATCCTTCCATCCATCTGTCTGTTCATTTAAGACTGGCTCAAACCTGCTACTCTGCAAAACAGCACGTCTCCAAGGTCAGAAAATCCAACTTTATCCTGAGAAAATAAGCTCTTTATCCTCTGTCCACGTTTGTTTTGTTCTTTCTCGTCGGATTCTCGTGAATCCAGAAAAACGAGGATTTCTTCATGATTTCACCCGTTAGATCCACTTAAAGACAAACGGGGACTCTGTTGCAGTTGACTTGTGCAATAATCTGAGGGTCAAACGCTGCCGTTCACTGTGAAAACCTCCTTCCTCCTGTCTTGATTACTTTGCTCTTGTATGTTCTCATAAAACTCTTTCAAAGCCACTGAAAGATCCCATCAGGAAGTCAAAGTTTAAGTTAAGAGTCAACATGTTGGAGGAACGAGGTTTTTATCAGACAGCGATGATTTAAAGGTCTCAGTATGCTTCAGACTAAGTGCTTGTCTGCAGTGGTGGAAGTACATTTACTCAAGTACTGTACTTAAGAACAATGTAGAGGTACTTGTACTCTACTTAAGTATTTCTTATTTTAAACTACTTTATACTTTTACTCCTCTACATTTGTCTGATAGTTGCTTTGCATGTGATCAGTTTATAAAATGTTATTGATTAAACTGTATGAAGCAGTTCAAATTACAAAAAACAACCTTATATTACATTATTATTGATGCATTAACATGCTTACATATTAATACATCAATAATGATCCAGCAGTATAGAAATACGGCCATTCTGCAAAACGAGTACTTTTACTTTTGTTTAAGTACATTTAGTTGCCAATACTTTTACTAAAACACAATTTCAAATGTAGGACTTTTACTAGTAATGGAGTATTTTTGTAGAGTGGTCTTTTACGGATCTGAATACTTCTTCCACCGCTGCTTCTCAGATCGTCTAACAGTCTGAAACCAGTTTTCCGACACTGAGCGGACATGTCGTACAGACGTGTTGCGTTTGAAGCATACAGAGGCCTTAAGTCTTCATAGAAACTCAGTGAATGCATCCACAAACAAATACATTCGTTTATTTCAGAATCAACCTTCAACAGAGGAGGAGGAGCAGTTTGTCCTTCTGTCAGAGTTAGACATTTTCTGGATTTGCAGGATTCAGAAGCTCCTTCCTCACGTTAACATTTTGTCGAGATCTTAACTACAGGTGAAAGAAAACACCTGAAAATGAGCCCCCTGACATTTACTCTCTACTGACGCATCAGACGCTCCGACAAGTAAAATGTGATCATTTCCATCAGTGATAATCTGACTCTGCAGGGCTGCTCCATCCAACACTGCTCGCTTTGATATTATATGCAATAGAATATGCAACATCATAGGTTTGACGCCCCGTTGTCCCGCCCATGTGCCCTCGAGCAAGAGTGGAGGTTGATGTTAAAAAATATATGCAAAAACAAACTGCTTAGTTTTTACAGTTCAAGCAGCCGAAGACGGTTTGTGGTTCGACAGACAAACCCAGGAACGAGTCCTGCTCGCCGTAATCAAGCCATCACAAACCACACAAAGAGGAAACATGCAGAGGTCACAACAACAACAACAACAGCCATTTTAACAGTCGATTCATCATCTTTTTAGTCTTTTTCTTTGAGGAAAAACGCCAAAATTAAAACTGAATATAAAAAATACACAAAAATAAATTCTTAGGTATCTTCTCTAAACAAAAACACAAAAATACAGTCAACCAGTTTCCAAACAGCATCTCTCAAGAAAGTGAGGCTTCCATTTCAACAATGGTGACCGTGAGAATAAAGTTGGAAAAAACAAAACATTGGGGACCGTTCACTGCTTTGCATTGTGGGTTACAGTAGGCGAGGTAGACTGGTCTGATGCATACTGGAGATTTTCTCCGAATCAGTACGACATCTGGGTATTTATGGTGTACTGCAGATTTAACTTGTGTTTGCATACTACATGCTACATTTTGGCCAAATCAGTGCGTACTGATAGTTTAGTAGTCGGTTTCCAAAACAGCCTGAGACACCCAGAGGTCTCCTAACCTCCTCTGATGGCTCCACAGTGATTCAGCATTTTACATTTACACCTCGGTCATTTTTCTACCACAGAGGTCAAGCTCGTGGGTCTTTGAAGAAGAAGAAGAAGAAGATGAAGAATTGATGACACATCTCTACTTGCATGTTTATATCTTTTTTTTTTTTTCCCATCGCAGCGTTACGATTCAGCAGAGACTCAAAGCTCAGTCTGAACTTGAATCAAAAGCTGCGTTTCCACCGCAGGAACTTTCCCCAGGAACCTGTGGAGCAACTCATTATTTTACCCCCAAAAAAGTCCCTGCTTGGAGGGGTACTACTTTCCAAAGTACAGGAACATTGGGGGTGGGGCTTGCAGCACTGAACATTTCTGATTGGTTGAGTACTCGCAGCATTTTCCTGTCTCCCATTTCATCCCGTCTTTCTCTCTGTCTGTCTCACTTCTTGAAGCAGCTCGTCTCATCGTGTCATTTCTTGCAGATGGTGACCCTGTCTTCCTCTTTGTGTGAATAAGCTGCAGCAGGGAGGGATAACGAGGCCGACAGGGAGGCGAGGCTGTCAGCTCTAATTGCTCTTTTCATTTTTTTATTCCGCCAGCTTTGTTCTCCTCAACTCCTTCTATCCTAACACTCATCTCTCCTCTCTCACCTCCTTTTGTCTACCCCTTTCCTTTCCTACATCCTCGTTTCCTTCCCTTCCATCTCCTTCTTTCCACCTGTTCTTCCAATTCCATGTGTCCATCCTTCCATTCCACCACCACCCTCCATCTTTCTCATTCCTTCTCTTCCTCCTCATTCTGCTTCCTCCTTATCATCCTTATCTGCTCTTTTCCTTTTCTACCTCCTTGTTTCTTTCCTACATTCTCCTTTAGGTCCCTTCCTTCCCTACCCACTTTTTTCCAAACCTCCTCTTTTCCTTCCCTTTCTCCTTGTTTCCTTTATCTCCTCACTTCCTTCAATTCCTTTTTATTTCATTCTGTTCCTCCTTTTCCATCCTCCTCCTTTTCTTTCCTTCCATACAACCTAATTTCCTTGCCTCATCCTCTCCACCTCGTTTTCTTGGCTCCTTCTTTCCTTCCCTTCAGGGCCTGACACAGAAACATCTGCATTACAACATGTAAACTGTTCATCTGCCATGAAAGCAGAAACATCTAGAGTTTAATCAGCGCTGTGTATCATCAGTAGAGAGGAGACGGGAGGATTTTGGGGTAAAACAGGAGCAGATTAACAGTTTCTTAGCTGAAGCTTAAACTGGATTTACCTGGTGAATATTCTCACCCCAGAACAAACTCTAAAGACCGGCCAGTGGCTGATAGCTAGCTTAAAACCTGAAGGTCACTTCATCTTAAATAGGAATTCATTTACAGAGAGACATAACAGTTAATCTGCCTCCCAGCAGCCGACCGACCAATTAAAACCCTCCTCTGACGAAACAGCTGGAAGCAGCTGCTCTCATCCAAACAACAGGAGGGACGTCGGAGCGACGTGAGGGGGAAGTTGTCGGTTTGAAACTCAGGACAGAAGGAGTTGCCCTCAAGCAAAGACGTGTTATTTCTTTTCTGTTTATGGATACTTATTTAGTTTTAGATGCATTTATTCATTTAGGTCTTGATTTAAGTTACAGGTGTACCTAATAAAGTGGCTACTGAGTGTATGTTTGAGGTCATACCTACCTGTAAGAGCGTTCCCCAAAACAGCAAAGCGTTTTTAAAAGCTGCGATGACAGTGAACGTATCACCAACGGCGTTGGTGCAACCCACCCAAAACATGATCGGAAACCACGCATTTGCCATAGAAGTAGCTGTGTAAGCGCCGTGTAAATAATTCCCCAATAAAATAGTGCCGTGCTGTACGATTATTCACACGAGCATCATCAGCGCCTCCATCGCTCTTCTTCTTGATCCGCGATGCCCCGCCCCCTTTGCGTGACGCCCCCCGCCCTGTTTGATTGGCCAAAGCCAGGCAAAATCTGAGCGCGTTCACGTGGGCAGCAACCACTTCAGACCCCTACCGCCGCAATCGGAACCGCCTTCCCCTCATTAAAGTGACTGGATGGCGAATTACCGGTTCGGTGGTGTCAACGCCCCGGTGTCGTTATTACATAGTTTGTCCACCAGAGAGCGCTGAGGTTATTTTTACACTGTCAATATTCTTTAATAACCACATTTAGATTCAGTCCTTCTGAAAAATGTTGATTTATGTCATGTGTTGTATAACAGAAATGATCAGCCAGTAAATTATTGCATCATCCAGTATCAGTCAGCCACTTTAGCTGCTAACCAGCCTTCGTTTGGACTCCCATTAAATTCTAAAAAATAACTGTGGCCAGAAAATGGATTGATGGATTGATGGATTTCTTGGACTTTAAAAAGTAAATTTTCCCGTTCTGGCTTCTGACTCAGATGAACATTTTCAGTCCAGAAAACTGTCTGCTAAAAAATAAATTACAGAACATTGTGCTCTCGGATCTCCCGAAGCAGCTGTAACTGTTTTAATAATGCCCACATGGTGCCGTATCTCTTGGATCTGACATGTTTCTTCAGTGCGGAGAGATTTCCCGCTCATATAACATTCATCACTTTTAATCCCTCCTGAAATGAATTACAATAGGAGAAATTTAACTCCAACATCTTTTATGATATCTTAACTTTATGCTGTGTCACGGTGCTCTTAAAGTGGAGCCATCTTTCTTCTTCACTTCTTTCTGCACTCTGAGCTGCGTTAATTCATGCAAGTGACACAAAACCCAGTGGGGTGCGTTCACAGCTGAGCTTCAGCTGCTTCGCTTCAAATTCATCACCAAAATCACTGCGTCACCAGGCAACTCTCTCTCTCTCTCTGTCTCTCTCTCTCTCTCTCTCTCTCTCTCTCTCTCTCTCTCTCTCTCTCTCTCTCTCTCTCTCTCTCTCTCTCTCTCTCTCTCTCTCTCTGTGGAAAGGTGTTGCAGCTGTATTGATGTTCTGGATGAGAATTGATTCCACAATTCAACACAGTAAAAAGTGCCTCCCATTAAAAGCCGAACAGAATAGAAAGAATAGAAGCAAGAAATAAAAGAAGAATATGCAATTTAAAATGAAAGAGGAAAGTAAATTATAGTAGGCTGTTGCTCAGCTGCAAACAAGGTTAAAGATTTTCATTTCAGAGTATCTATCATTTCACAAACAGATGTCTCGTACAGGCAAAAATAATCAAGTCTCAAGGCTTCTCTTTGGCCTTTGTGTCCCTGAATGTTTCTGTTAGTATTTCTAAATCGTAAAAAGGTTTTAAATGATAGAAAACAGCTCGTTAATGGCAGAATGGCAATGGCAGTTAATGGCAGGATGCTTCACAGTGTTTACAGCTCTGACAGGACGACTCTTTGTTTGCCAAGGTTCTGGGTTTCAAGTCTCACCAGGACCAGAAAAATCCACAAAACCATGAAACTGAACACGTAGAAATCCAGACCTTGACCCTGTTCTTCGTCCGTTTAGTTATCATGATTTGATTAATGATTGTTTGACACAAGCTTGGATTTGTCTGTTCTTCTTAAAGTTCATCTGGAGCTGTTGTCATAGCAACAGGTCCCCGAGCTCATGACCAAGACTTTTCAAGTTCCAAGTTCCAATCCTCAAACTTAGTCATCCTAACGAGCGGGCAGTTCTTCTTCTCATCAATAATTTGAATGAAGTTCAGTTCTATCTTAAAAAGCTGCTGATGTGACGCTGTTCTTCAAAACGCCTGTTGTTGTTGTTGTTGTTTCATTTACTACTTGAACACATAAACTGGTACGAACCCACAAATGTCCCAAACATCACTGATCTGACAGGAACGTCATCACAGACCGATGACGTCTAAGATTTGATTTTGGAGCAGGAACTTATTTGACATGTCGAAATGCTCTGCTGTTCGATACTCTGTTTTCTTTAATTTAAGTGACCTTTTTTCTGTTGTCAGACTGAAGCTAAAACTGTTTGAAGTGATCATTTTGTTCATTACTGACGCTGCTGTGTGCGTTTCTTTTTAATCCAATCAGGTTTCACCAAGTTTGGAAGTCATAAAGGTCAGTGAACACTGAAATGGCCCTTTTTTGGCTCAGAAATTGTAAATTTTCAAATTAAAGTCGGTATTCGTTTATGGCCAAATCTCAAAATAATATCTGCGTCAACATACAATTAAATTCATCATAATATACATTTCCACAGGACGCAAGTTTCTCTTTTTAACAGAAACGCAGTTTTCATTCACTAATTAATCCCAAATCATCACGTCAACTTGCTGTTTTCTTGATCAGTGCTAAGCTACACTTCCTGGAGATATTTCACATTAAAATCCTTCCTGGCAAGGAGAGATTAAGCTGTCAAAAGGCTTTTAATGTGAAACATCTGTGCAGGAAGTGTTGAGTCTCATTGACAGTAACTTAATGACGATCGAAAAGATGGCAAAGTAGATCCAACCCGGGAAACAGGAGCAGATTTTGGCAATTTTGATTCTCAGTATTCAGCCCCGGTGTGGTCTGCTCGAACAAATAAAGCCTTCCTGCTTGAGTTTCACATTAAAAGCCAGCTGCGAACCCTTGGAAGGCTTTTAATGTGAAATATCTTTTTTGGGGAACACTGTGGAAATGTACATTATACTGAATGTATTAAGACAACAGTAGTTTGAACTAACAGGAGCAGATCAGAAAACAATTTGATCAATAAAAACAAAGAAATAAAGGCCTGGTTCCTTCTGCATTTGAGGTAAATAAGGACTTGGGAAACTATTTGATAGTTTGGAATTTTTGGATTAGTGGTAGTTTTGCAGGTGAAAGGTCAGAGTTTCCACTATAAGCTGCTTTGTTGTTAATATTTCAATCACTGTATCTAAACGTATTTAAATAGACATTTGATATCGTTCTCATGTTGAATAATCAGAATAATGTACTCACTCTTCATATCTATACAGTATCTGCAATATTCAGTCCTGCTACAGTATATCCACTCTGCCGTGTCCTGTACTGTACACTCTCTGTGTTGTCTGGGGAAATACTTTTATTTTGAAAACTTGAAGGACAGGTATTTTAAGTTGACAAACATCCTGCCATTTCCTGTGTCACCTGCTGGTTTTGCTGAATTTAATTTGTGTGCAATAACTCTGGAGAACTCAGTGTTTTACCTCGCCGCTGCGCTAACTCTTATTTATGTGATAAACTGTACAAAGTCTTACCTACTGTAATTATTATTATTAACACTGAAGTGTGAGCTTGTAAAGTGTCTCTGTCTAAAAATGCACTTTAAATGAAACCAGACGATGCGGGGCTTCATTCAGCTCGGCTCGTAAAGACAAAAATGTCTCAAAAGCTGAGTTTTATTTGTGTTTTTTGTGTGTGTGTGTGTGTCCTGAAATCTGACAGATTTTCTTGGCTTATACAACAACTCTGCATTAATGCTGCATTCATGTCATATGGGGGAAAACAAATACGTTTCATACTAGATAGAAACAACGTCCTGAAATTCGGATTTCATTCACATAAAACCAACAAAATGAAAATTTCTCATCACCTGATTTATTTTGTGATCACAGCTTTGAAAACGCAGGACAAAACATCGACTTGGGGCCAGATGTTGAACGCACAGAGACAGAAATATGCATACACAACCTTTTTATCAGGTTCATAAAGGAGCTCTGCCGGCTTCACCAGCCTTTACACCTGGCGGTCAAAAGAACAGCAAAGAAGAAGCACAACATGTTGCGTCATTAAAGTTCTCCAACAATACCAGAACAGCTGCCATTACACCTGTATCACTAAGTCACCTGTAAACCACCATCAGCAGTGATATCTCAGCCATCATCATTAAACGTCGGAAAAGCATATAGTTCAGTTCATCAAGCAAAGTGAAAAGATTATAAACGGGGAAAAAGAACGATAAAACTGATGTCACATTAAGTCAAATTTTACATTTTGCTGTGTAGTTTTTCTGAACCTTTCAAACGGCATTCGCTCAGTTGTCATGGAGATGCATCTGTTGACGTGAGCTCAGTAGTTTCTTGAGTTTCTTCAAACTCCTAAAAGTATGAATGAAATCATAACAGCCCTGCAGTGATTTCATCCATGTGGTACAGTTGAAAGGTCTGGAAAAAGACAGTAAGAGGACCTTGGGTTGCATGGGGTTGTTTTAATGAAACTAGATGAATATTTTATTAGATTCTGTCTCTCGTGTGAAAAAAAATAAAAAAAATATATATATATATATATATGCATGCGTAGTTTTAGTGCATCGTTCATACATCTGGCCCCTGGTAGTTTTGTTAAACACAAACACAAGAATCCACACACAGACAACTACAATCATGGCGTCCTGACGGCGTGAAGTCACCTTGAAAATGCTGCGATCTGCAATATGTGAATTAATAAAAAGTTTCATACCATCAACCAAACATTTACTTTCATCTGCCATGTTTCTGCACATATGACGTCAACTTTCGGCAAATCGCGTACCTAAATTTTTGCCTTCGCTTGAGTTTTCCCAGTCAGGAACTAATTTTTCTGATTATTCCGACACCACATGAATGCAACAGTAGTTCCCATATGATGTAAACGCGTGTTATTGGCCAGAACACCTGTTATCTTGGCTTTTATTGGTTAAGATTTTGAACCATGATGTCATTGGTTAATACAGATGTAAAAAAGAAACGGACATCTGCTGTCGCTCATGTAATTGTATTAAAGCCTGTGTGACTGATAGATTTAAGAATATCTGTTTAATATTTCCTGATTACCTGTGACATCACATCCTGTTTCGGTTCCGAGTGCAGGAAGTTCTGTTGGACTGAAGCCGAGTGCGACCGAGCCTTGAAGACGTGTGTAGCCCTGTTATGATTGGCCAATACAGCCCTCTGCTGCTTATTGGTTAATATTTATTGTCCTCTTCTGTCATTGGCTGAGATGTCTCTGATGCTGCTGAGAAGCCGAATGCTAAAATAAAAATAAGCTTCACCAAAAGTGAATTTGTTGTCTTTCTTTATTTCTGGATAAATCAGATTTTTTTTTTGTCAGTCAGATGTCAAAATGTTTCTTGATTTATATGATCAGAGTGTGTAAGAAGAATATGAAACTCTTCCTGTTATGTATGAAATGATTTTAATCACCTAGATGCATATTATGAAGGCTTTTAATGTGAAACATCTGTGCAGGAAGTTATGAGTTTTATTGACGGTAGCTTAACAGCGATCAAAAAGACGGCAAAGTAGAAGCGACTGGAATGAATGAATGAAGACAGCGTTGAGTTGTACTGCACACGGAGGACGTCTCAGTGTTGTTTCTGTGAATTTGGGGGTTTTAACGTCCTACAGTTACACATGTTGAGTTTGTCAGACTGATTCTAAAGTTTTGTATGTTTAAAAATCTTAAATTTGACTGTTTTAGGCCAAAAACAAAAATTCAAAAGGGGGATTTCATATGTATTGGCCAGAATTCAGCTTCATGTAGGGAGATAAAATTTACAGTAAAAAGATGTTAACAGGTGAGGTGAGGTGGGTTGTACAGGGGGAATCTGAACTTCTAAAATCCAGCTCTGCCGTTTGGTTATGTATTATTTCAGTTTAGTTCTTAAAAACAACACTAAAGTTCTCCAATCTGATTCTCAAAACTCACAAAGAACCTTTTTACAAACTAAACTGAATCAAAGTCCATCAGTATGGTCTGTACGTGCTGACTTTGACCAAACTGTCAGTTTCATTCTGGACTTCTTCAATCCTACAAATCACAAAGTAGAGAAATATCTGTCTTATGACCTTAAAAATGTTCATTTTACAAAAAGAAATATCAAATGTTTTATTGTGAAATTATAAAAAGCTGTTGTTTCTTCACTTTCATTAATTTGCATAATGTTTTTTCCAGCAGCTCGACCTTTAAGCAGATCACACACACACACACACACACACACACACACACACACGCGACTAACTGCATTTCTTTGCTGTTTAGACTTTGAATGAACCTGCAACAGAGGAGCTTTACTCAATTAGTCAGCTTCCTCCTGACAGAGCAGCCTCATACTACAGCACTGTGTGTGTGTGTGTGTGTGTGTGTGTCTGAACAGGTAAGTGTAGTAAAGTTTCTCTGACATCCCTCCTGATGAATTCCCTTCCTGTCTGAATTCTCCAGACGGGAGTTTTTCATCCGGCTGCTTCCTGCTGCTGAAGATTAAAAAAAAACCCCAGACAAATCCTGAGACACACACACACACACACACACACAGCAGGAAGCACCTCATCCTCCCATCTGCTCCACCAAGGACGAATCTTCCTTCAAAATAAAAGCACTGAGGTAGAGATTGGCGTTAATACAGTGAATAACTTGCTGTCAGTGTAGACTGTGGTGATAATCTAATGCATTGTATTGTCTTGATGTTTTTCTGTCAGTCTTGCTGTGACAGATCTGCTTCAGACTTCAAAATCAAAAACTGATTTTTGACAAGTAGGTTTTTACATCCAAGGAGTTTGTCTGGTTTTTTGGTGCATGACGGTCACAACAAACAGCAAGAGAAAAGAACAAACAAGTACTGCAAAATTCAAAACTCCTAAATATAAAATAGAAATTTGCAATAAAAAAATATGTGAAATAAATCTGTTTTAAAATGGAAAAGAGCTGCACAGTGACGGTCACGCTCCAAAATACCAAGACAAACTCCTTGTATGTGAAAACCTACTTTTCAAAAATCAGTTTCTTGATTCTGAAGGCTGAAAGGTTGGACAGCTTTCATCTTTAAGGAGTTAATTTTACTTTATAAATCATGTTTTTATGTAAAATTGTAATCTGAGGAGTAACTAAAGCTGTCAGATAAATGTAGAGCAGTAAAAAGTACAATATTTCCCTCTGACGTGGAGTAGAAGTAGAAAGTAGCACAAAATGGATACACTCAAGTAAAGTACAAGTACTTTAAAATTGTACTTAAGTGCAGTACTTTACTTGAGTAAATGTACTTTGCACCACTGTTAAGGAGGCTCTTGCTTCTTGAAGCTCTACAGCGGAGGTGGAGGTGAAGTTAACATGACGGATGTCTAAACTCCTGGCTCTGGTATGAAATAGAAATTTGCATTTAATAAAAAAAAAAAAAGTGACATAAATCTGTTTTAAAATGAAAAGAGCTGCACAGTGTTTAAAATGTCCAACATGTTCAGTCTAGTTGTGGCTCCTTGTCACATTTCACGAGATGGGGTAACAAAATCTACCTTCCAGCACCTCTAACGCTCTGATTAACACGTCACATCCCGATCGTTACAATTCTGACAAAAGCCAAACTATAAAAATAAGACTATTCGCCATTTTGTGGAGGGTTATTGGGACCAGTAACTTCCTGGAGTCTCTGTTGGTTGTGGATTAAACAAACTCGATATAACGTGTCAATCAGGGAGCTTTAGAGGAGCTGGAAGGTGGATTTTGTTCCCTTTGGACAGAGCCAGGCTAGCCAGTCTTTATGCTAAGCTAAGCTAACCAGCTGCTGGCTGTAGCTTCATACACAGCGTACAGACATGAGAGCGGCATCAATCTTCTTATCTAACTCAGCAAGACAGCGAATCAGTGTATATATAAGCACATATAAGTCATCTTAAAGTTCTCCTTCATCGAGGTCGGACTTCAGTGATCTCCCAGCTGTAATTCAGTCTAGACGCTCGGTGTCTGCTGACAGCCAACTCTTCATCCTGACCTCAATATGTGTCCTCGTCTCCAACATCGCCCTCGGCCCGTCCTCGGGCTTTAATATCTGAGCCCTGACGTTCGGATAACGCTGAAAAATGTTCCCATCTGTGCTCTGACACCCTGAACGCAGCAGGACGGACAGTCAGCTGAGACGTCGCTCCGTCTTGATGCTGAAGGCCGAGCTGAGTGACAGCCAACATGATGATGATGAAGATGATGATGACGAGCTGGTATGATGGAGACAGACGGCCGCTCGGATCCTCCTGTAAAAAAACGCAAGCAAACATCTTCACAGTAAATCTCTGCTTTGTATTTTGACGTGAAGCTTCATGCTGATATAAATGCAGTTATAAAGATGTTAATTTAAGCATAAAAACACCTTATTCATGAATCATTTCTCAATCATTTCAATTAATCATTTCTCTGACAATAATTTAGTAGTTAAGGGTAAATTAAAGACATAAATACATTTTCAAGATATTTGCACATGTAAAGATTAAACTTAAATCTGCTGTTATGTCATTAATATATTTCCGTACTGGATCAGAGCTCGGGATCAGGGCTCGGGATCAGGGCTCGGGATCAGGGCTCGGGATCAGAGCTCGGGATCAGCTCGGGGTCAGGGCTCGGGATCAGGGCTCGGGATCAGGGCTCGGGATCAGGGCTCAGAATCAGGGTAACATGTTAAAAGGGTTCATGTGCAATATCTGAA
Organism: Macquaria australasica; assembly: GCA_005408345.1. Lineage (NCBI taxonomy): Eukaryota > Metazoa > Chordata > Actinopteri > Centrarchiformes > Percichthyidae > Macquaria > Macquaria australasica. The sequence continues at coordinate 33,233 of SEMN01001518.1, read as the reverse complement.
TGTGTTTTCAGGCCCTCGAGCTGAATGAAGAGAGTTCACACATATTTTATAATAATTATGAAAAGAAAGATGCACTGACCTCTGTGCTGCCAGTGTCACGTGAGCTTTGACCTCCAGGGGTAATAGTGCGACAGAGGCGTGTAATTTATGGAAGTGAATGTATGAATGTATGAGGAATAAAAGCTTTGTGTTTAAAGTTTATTCTAGAGGCGAGTCTGAGCGTCACTTAGCATTTAGCAGCCAAAGCTAACAATGTTGGCTGCCACAGTCTCACCTGTTTAACTGTTATTTTTAGAAATGAATCAGATTGTAATGATGAAGACGGTGATGATGATGACATTGTGTTCATGTTAGCAGTTTGTGTGTTAAAGGCGTCTAAAGAACAGTTAGCTTTGTTTTTAATCGATACTTCTGTCCTCACTTTAACTCGCAAAGCGTCTTTTATAAAATCTATTTTCTTTCATTTTACGCAGGTAGCTACAGTGACTGAGTTGTTGTTTGCATAAACATATTTCTTCTGTTGTTTTCTGGCTCTGGAACAGGAAGATGACGAAGAAGAGAGCTTTTTGTTTTTTATTTTGGACATGTTATACCTTTATTTTGATAGCCGACAGTAGAGATGACAGGAAGTGAGCGGGCAGAGAGATGGTGAATGATTTGGGCGTCTTTATTTAGGCATTTTGAATCTTCCATACACCAGATCTGAAAACAAAAACCAGAAATGTGGGCAACGATTGAGAATCAGGTTTCTTTAAGGACAGAAGAAAGAAACAAGTTCTGCAGAACAATAAAGTATCATTTTAACACTCTAAGACAATAAATATATATTTATTCTGTAGGAGATATATAAAGTTTTCTCTGGTATTTCCGTCTCTCCCCCTCCATGAATAATCATTTCTTTTTCCTGTTGTTTTTCCTGCATATATAATAATAATAATATATTCATATTTCCACCTTATTGCCTGCACGACCAGGAGAAAGACAGAGTGTGTGAGTGAGGGCTTCTGGGAGATGAAAACACAAACATCCCATCAGCTCCTCATTATGACCTCCGACTGTAAATCATAAAACAGCTCAAACAGCTTTTCTGAATCCTGAGCGTCGTCAGCCGTTTTTACTCCGACTAATTATTCTATTAAAATTATCTCCGTCCAGTACGACGAGCCATCGTCATCATCATCATCATCATCACTACAGTCTCTGTCTGTACGTTTCTGTGCAGCGTCGAGGTGAATAAATGTATTTTTAATGAATCTGGTTCAGCAGCAGCATTAAAGGAGGCAGAGAGCTCCAGTGTGGACTGATTATTAACCATTTAGTGTGTGTTTAATGGACTGAGCTCAGCAGCTTATTACAAACACGTTGCTGAATCTTTTCTCTGAGGTTTGTTTCTTCGTGTAATCACGTTGTCGCCTTGAAATGAATTAGCAGGATCAATAAGAGAAAAACTCTGTTTACTGTCTTATTGATGAGCTGCAGAGAGGACGATCAAAAAATGAGTTCAAGAGAAGGTCAATAAAGGCCTTGAAAGTTTGTGAAAACGACTCAGCAGGTTCAGAAGTAAAACGTCAAGGTGTGTGTGCGTGTGTGCACGTGTAGTTCAGTGTGTGTGTAGCTCTGTGTGTGTGTGTAGTTCAGTGTGTGTGTAGTTCAGTGTGTGTGTAGCTCTGTGTGTGTGTGTAGTTCAGTGTGTGTGTAGCTCTGTGTGTGTGTGTAGTTCAGTGTGTGTGTAGTTCAGCGTGTGTGTAGCTCTGTGTGTGTGTGTGTGTGTAGAATAGAAGAGATAATTTGTTTTCATGCTTAAATAAAATTATTAAAGTTCAGCTTCTTCGAATTAAAGTCGTCGTCTGAGACTTTTGATGTAAATTCAGATTATAAAAAGATTATTGATTTTAAATCAGTTTTACTCCTCTGCTGCTCCTGTTCCTTTCCTCCTCTTCCTCCTCTCCTCCATCCTCCACATTTCCACCCTTCCTCATCTCTTCCTCTCCTGTTCTTTCTCCTCTCCTCTATCGTCCTCTTCCTCTCCTGACTTGTCCTCTTTGCCCTTCTTCTTCCTCTCTTCATCCTCCTTGTCTTTTGTCCTCCTCTTCCTCTCGTCCTTCCTCCATTTTCTCTGTCAGTGTATCTGTGGAGGCGGAGCCAATCAGAGTCAATTAGCATAATCAGATGGGGTTTTTCCGTGTCATCAACGAGACAGTTAATTACTGAGAGGCAGGTTGGTGTGTGTGTGTGTGTGTGTGTGGTTTTTATTGCTTTGAGCCCTGAAGTGAAAAAGCCATTAAATGTGCAGCAGGTAACTTTTATGATCATTTATTTTGAGGGAATGAAAAGGAACGACTGAAGACGAGTTCTCGGCTCAACTGCTAATCAGAAAGGAGCTCTGTGCTGTTGATCAATACCAGCCAGTGACCCGGGGCAGGACTACGGGAGGTGGGGTGGGGGGGGTGGAGGTCTTCACAGGCCACCTGAAACCTACGAGTCCTCCAAGTTTAATGACACATAGAGGAGTTTCCTGATCGACAGCAGTTGCCTTAAAAAAACGTTCCAAATCACTGTTTCAAAACTGAAAGATGTGACAACGCTTGTTGTTTGGTTAAGACTCCCACAGCCACCTGCTCACCTGTGTCTCATTCTCCAATCACCTTGTTAGTATATTAACCCACCCCCCTTTTCTACAGTTAGTTGCCAGATCGCCAGCGTTGCTTCATGTCTTTGCTTTTCAGTCTCCTACTACCTGAACCTGAACCTGAACGTCCACCTGCCCCTTTCCTGGTAACCTGTGGATTCTCATCTACTTCTGTGTTAAAGTCGGGTGTTTTCTTCCTTTGCTCCAGATGGACAAGAGTCATGATTCCTACGTCCGCTAGACGTCTTTATTATTTCAGCAGAAACAATGTTTTGGGGCTCTGACTGAAATGACTGACAGTCTCTCTGAAACAGATCTGTGGAAAACCTCCTCAAACCTGACACGCTTAGAAAGGGACCAGAGACCAGTTTCTGAACTGAACCGACCATGGGAACCAATGAAGCACAAATTAGGTTAAAGCACAAGGCGTCGTTGCTCTTTTTCTCCTTGTCAACTAGTCTCATATTCAGACTCAAACCAACAACATGTCAGTCCGTCTCTCTGTCCTGTCTGACTTCCTGTCTGTGGCTCTCAGCTCTGAGCTCATTGGTTCCTACTGAAGACGTAAATCTTTAAAAACACCTCTCAGATATGTAGTTTCATGTTTAAAAAAGGCTCAGTCATTTCCTCAAACAGCAAGAGAAGAAATCTCACATTCACAGAATTCAAACTGTAACAGACTTCACGGCAGCAGCTGGTCTCATCCAGCAGCAGTTAAAGATTTCATTTCAGCGCAGTTTAATATCTGAGTTTCATATCATTTCTTTCCCTCCATTAAACAGATGCTGCACATTTTCTCTCACAAGATCATCGCAGGTAAGAAGAACTGGGCGAACTCTGCTGCACCAGCCGTCTCCACACTGGGAATTTTTGTTTATACCAATTAGTAAATGTTCATTGGCTGTTAAAGCTGCATATTAGCATATCAGTGACATTGGATTTCTGCGAACTCTGCGCGGGGCACGTGGGAGGAGTTTGCCTTCAGGGCTGTCTGCCTGGCAGAAATTCTTGAGGGCAAACTTCTCCCAACTGCCTGTGCGGGGCTGCTGTGACAGTGAGGACAGAAAACTGGACAGATGAATTTGTCTTTATTTTTCCGCCTCACACCAAACCTCTGTGTTTAATCTGCCAAATGACAAACGCTGCATGCAGGCAGCTAATCAAGACATGCTAGCTTCAGTGCAGCGTTCCCGTCTGATATCTGATCAATATTATTAATGTTTGGTTATTAACTGGCCCGTGGTCTCCTGTCATTTTGCAAAAGAAGCAAGCTGAGGATCCCTGCTGTAAACCTCAACTTCAAACCTAATTAATCAATATTCTAATATTAAGACTAAATCAAACGACTGTGTTGCCGTGGTGATGAACTCACAGAGGATTATCACCAGACTCAACAGTTTTCTGAAGCTTTTTTTAGCCAAACCAGGTGGTTTCAGCACAGAGAAACAGCAGCTGAATAAAGCAAATCAGAGAAGGTTTAATGTGTCAAACATCTGGTCATTTCTGGGGGGGCTACAGTCATTCTTCGTTGGGCTATAGCCCCTTTTCCCCCCACCTTAGTGTACCTGTGTTTTAAGAGCTGGAAGTTAAAAGGTGCTTTAAAAAACCTGGAAACAAAGTTTAAAAATCTAATGAGCTCAATCAAACCCAGTCTCTCTCTGTGGCTCTGTGCAAAATCATAATCCTGATTTCCCGTCACAGGTACAAACCGTCCTTCATCCTCTGCGTTTTTCCAGCTCAGCAGCTCACAAGGTCGTCACATGTGTCGATGAATGCATGCTGGCTCAGTGAACGGCAGAGAAGAGAACTCATTAAAATACACAGAATACGTTTACATGCAGCACATCTGAAACAGCAGGATTTCTTTTACTGTTTGTTCTGCAGAGTCCTCACCGCTGAGCTGTGACCTGCCTCCTGCCAGCAGCGCGTAACGCCGGCGATCTGGAAGTTTACTGTCTCGTTGTGCTTATTGTGAGTCACTGAGGGCGAAACAGTCGGCTAACAGAGGAGATAAAACACGAGAAACTCTCCTGCAGACGAGGTGGCAGCAAGGACGTAAAAACAATCAATGAAAACTGAAACAACCCTGAAATTTAAGATAAAAGTTAGTCCAGACAGCTGTGGAGCATCAGCAGCATGCAGACTGAGATAATGAAGATAATGTGCCCGTCATGTGAGAGTCAGACTTCATTTTATATTTTGATCAGCTGATGTTTCCTCTGATCTAATTATGTTCTGTATGAGAGCCACCTGAATGGAGGCTGAATTATTTTGGAGACAGTGTTTTGGTTAAGGTTAGGTTTTGCTCTCTTTTTGAGTTAAAATAAAATCCTTGTGTCATCGATCCATTTTCTGCCTCTCATCCAGGTCCATCCAGGTCCGGGTTGCAGCATGCTAAGTAAAGTAGCCCAGATGTCCTTCTCCCCGGCCCCCGTCCTCCAGCTCCTCCTGGGGGATCCCGAAGGTGTTTCCAGGCCAGATGTAATCCATAATCCCTCCAGCGTGTTGTGGGTCCGGAGTCCAACACGTCTGCAGATATCCTGACTTTGGGAATCGGTGTCCGAGGAGAAAGACGTGGGATCAGACGGATGTAGAGGTTTATAGTTTGTTACAACACACACTTCTCTTTACAGAACAGTTAATCTCACATCCAAAAAATGCACTAATGCAAACAAAACACATCTCAGGACCTCCGCCAGCGCTTTGCATTGTGGGACACAGTAGGCGAGGTAGACTGGTCCGATCATGGATGAATAAAGAGACCTGGATCCAGCGTTGGAGGCGGGGCCTCCTTCATTCCTTTGAAAGCTGCTCAGCGGCGCATGAAGCCAAAAAAGTTCGACTTCTCGGGTATAAAACGACCCGGATCTTCCACATAGCTTCCGCACTCTTGGCCCACAGAGTGAGCTCACCAGCTTTTCCTTTAGCCCCGCCTCCAAACTGCTCCGCCTCAGGTTCACTCACCTGAACCACAGAGACTCTGTAACTCTGGATTCGGCTATTTACGCATTTTACAACTTTTAGGACGTCATGATTTAAATAAGGGCTGTTTAAGTGTTCGTCCTGGCTGATTTACAGACGTCTTTCACAACGTGAGTCTGTGGGAGAAAGTCTCTTGGGGTCAGAGGGCATCACGTGACCTGGAAGTTGTAATTACACGGTTTGGCCACTATGTTAAACTGGCTCCAAAGCCTGGCGCTCTTCCTGGGGGGTTGGGTCTGATGCATACTGGAGAATTTTTCAGAATCAGTACGACATCCGGGTATTTTTGGCGGACTGCAGATTTTGCTTTTGTTTTTATGCTACATGCTACATTTTGGCCAAATCAGTACGTGCTGCTGATGTAGCAGGTCACATGACAACATCACAGACTGATGATGTCACACGTTCAACAAAGAAGACGATCAAGAGACGAGTCCAGCAGAGGTTCACGAGGATGTGTTGCTGCAGCTGTTCCACTGGGAGGTGTGTGTGAGTGTGTGTGTGTAGATGAATCAGTGAAGGACACGGGAGGATTTTTCTTTTTCCAGTTTTTAAACTTTACTCTTACCTCTCTCTCTCTCTCTCTCGCAATGTAGAAAGTAAAGAAATAAAAAATAAAAAGAGCAGAAAAGTAAAGAAGAAGTTATAAGAATAATAAAAAACACCAACAGGAAAGAAAACATGTTGGTGCATCTGAACTCAACAGTCTCAGTGGAAGTTTAAGTTTTTTCTTTTTATTTAGAGTCAAATAAAAAAAAAAAGAAGTTATTTCCAAAGTTTTTCTTATTAACACTAATGCAAAGGCCTGTGGATCAGACGTCATAATCCAGATCCAGGTGTGAAATCCAGGTGGAAATCGGTTCATTAATTAATCGGATCAGATGTGATGTGATTGGGGCGACCAGCTAACCTCTCGTTAGCTCGTGGGTCGTAAGAATATCATCGATATGAGTCGGCAAAAACGTACATTTCCAAATGGTTGTGTTTGCAGTCTGACAGCCCTCCTGATCTAACAGCACAGGTGATGAAGGTGCAGGTGGAGGACTGCAGTCTTCTTCAGCTCCCCATCGCTCTGATTCTTCCGAGACTCGTGCTCGCTGAGCCGGCCCATGTTTTAGCGATCCAATCAAATCCGTGATCCATTTGAAACCCCCTCTCATAATGATGCTCCACCCACATAATCACCTGGAAATCTGTCCTGTTACAGAAGATTCACTGACAACTTCAAAGATATTTAAGGGCAAATAAAGGGATGACTCTCATCACAAAAATCATCACAAACTAAAGATCAATTGTAAAACTGATTGACGACAGATAAAACAGTGGAAAGAGTTCAAATAAAAAGTGTTGGATTTTTCCTTTAAAGAGTCTCTTCAGCATTTTCCCCACAGGGAGGAGTGTGATGAGTGCAGATGAACCAGTGAACGAGGACACAGGAGGACTTTTTCTTTTTCTTACATTTTTAAACTTTAGTTTTGCCTCTCTTTGCACAATGCAACTTTACACACACACACAGGATGGCAGTCCCACTAGTCGACTGTTACCTGTCAGCTGAAATATCACCTTGGCAGCAAAGCAGGTTAATTTCCAGCCTCCATTTCCTGCTTCCATCTGGTGGGGATCAACTGAGTGTGTGTGTGTGTGTGTGTGTGTGTGTGTGTGTGTGTGTAAACAACAGCCAGACACACACACACTCGAGTGTTTGACGGCCTCTGAATCTTTTTCTCACTATCATCACCAGCAGCCAATTCTGCTGATCACACTTTCTGATGTTTTTAGACCAAATTACACTCGTACATATACTGTTCAATGAAAGAGATTGTCATATATTACAAAATAAGCATTATATGTGTATTTTCTGGAATGATAAAAACCCAAAGTAGAGGCAAGTTTTACTCACTAAGTTTACAGACATCATGAAGCTCATAAATACAGATATAACTAATAAATATCTTCCTCAAGAAGTAAACCACTTCACCTGCATTAGATATATGTGGTGACTAGAGAACATATATAGTAATTTATAGGATAATTAATAAATATTCAATAACTGCTATGTTTTATAATTTGTTTGAAAGTGCCAACAGACGACTTCTCAGATGCTTCTGTGTAACAAACCATGTGCTGCCCCCCTCACCTGATAACACCTGACACCACTCATAGAAATCAACATGCTGTTGTTCTTTAGGCCAGTCTTTCTCTAACTCTCTCCGTCTGCTAGTAAACCAAAGAGCAGTCTGTCTGCTGACCATCTGCCCGCTCAGGCCGGCCAAACATCTGCAGTGTGAGCCGGCCGTCTGGCCTCCGTTCAGACTCTAACAGAGAGGGCAGAGTGTTTACTGACCTCCCATTGGTTAATTAGCAGGAGGTGACAAATCTGTGGGTGCATGGTTCCAGGTACTGGAGCGTTATTAGAGTAAATGCAGTGTGTGACTCGCTCACTGAAAACTGCTGTGGTCGGCATGAACCCAGAAACACAGCAGCAGACTCACCTGCTCAACTAACGCAGGTATTTAAAAGGGGGATATCCCAGGATCTGGCAACTCCTCATATTCCTGCTGATATTAGGAGCAAATAGAGACACAAATAAAATTACGATGTTAAGGTGAGTGGGAAAAGTGAGTTGCTGCTGCTAAAAAAATTCCCATCTTATGTTGCATCTGTGGCTTATCAAGACCTTTAACATGACTAATGAAATGAGTAAAATAAGAGAACAGGACCAAAGAAGAGAGCTCTAACTGTTAAAGCAGATCAGATGTTTTCGGTGCAGATGGAAGTAGTCGCAGTACAGTTTTGGCGTAGTCCTCCAAATTAAATGATTAATTAGATAAATTGTTATTTTTTTCACAGATTGATCGATGAGCATCAACAGGATGACATCATCTGGCCTGTCATGAAAAACAAATCGCACAGAAATTCAATATTTCAAAAGTCTATTTTTGAAAATGACACAGAATTTATTTATTTTTTCTCTGACCAACAGAATTTTAATGTCTTGTACTTAATTGCGTCCTTGATATTTTGTACATGTGTGATTTCCACCGTGACTTATTTCCATTGTGGTCCTTGTTGATGAAGACAAGAGACACACTTGAAGGTGAAGATAGAAGCATGTGTTTGTGAACTTCTATACAGTGATGCTGCTGCAGTATATTATTATATACTGTACAGTATATAATAATATGCAGAAGGAAAATGATATAGGGAGGTAATATAGGGAACGGACAAATGTGCCAAGGGAAATAAGGAAAAGGAAGGATAAACAAAATGAGCAAACGCAGATAAATAGAAGGGTAAAATAAGTCTTTACAAATAAATTAAGTTTACATTTATTTTATTAAATAGTTCCTGGTGGAGGAAAAAAACAACTTTTTACACCAAGTGACTGGAGGTCAAAGGAAAAGTATACAGCTTATACTTCTTTTTATACTCTTTATATACTTTTAGATTTGAATTATTTAAGTAACAATATTATTTATGGATGTATATATGTTTGGAGGTTCCGCAGAATAATGATAAAGTTTAATTTAAAGAGAAAGTTTTTAAAGGTCAGAGTGACGCAGAAAACCAACATGGCGGACGAGAAGCTGAGCGGGATCAGTGAAGCTAAACTCTGATGTTTTATTTCGGCTCTTCAGAGGAAACAGACGGCTTCTGCAGGGAGGAAACCAGCAAACACCTGCTGTACGTCAGCGGCGCTCACCTGACAGCGAACACGTGTCTTCAAGGTCTGCGAGCTCCGTGCAGCCTGGCGCATGATGGAAACACAGAACTGTAGAAATACAAGGAAGCTCCTCAGACAGGTAACTTGTGGTTTTGTCACCTGTGTGTAAAGTTGCCCCACAGTAATTTGAATTGACACCTGCTGATGTAGAGTGAACAATTACCTGATTAACGGATTACTTGACGGACAGAAAGGAACTATTTTAATAATTAATCAATCAGTCATTTTTCAAGCCAAAATACAAAACACTTGCTGGTTCCAGCTCGTGATGGTTTGTTGTCTCACAGTAACTGACACATCTTTTTACTGTTTCCTGGTGTTTTATAGAAGAAATGATTAATTGTGGAAATAATCATCAGATTAATCTAATGAAAATACTGTTCGTTGCAGCTCTAGTTACTGCATTTCTTTCTTGGTGAAGATTAAATCAGATATTATATATTAAAGGCAGTTTTCAAAAAGTCCTTGTTGTTAATGACACCCGGTGGCCGTTCAGTGAACTGCAGTCAGCATCCTGTTCGCTCACCAGCGAGATAAATTGAATTTTAGACCATTGATCAACTGATTATCCTTCAGTTGATCTATACGTCTGGTTCTCATCTGGAGTTATGAAGCGTTTCCCCGACAGCAACAGTGTGACGCGCGAGTGTAGTTTAAAACCCTCCAGCAGAGTGATGATCTTTCATCAGTCCACACACACATAATTAAGGCAGGAGGTGTGAAGAGCTCCCACTGTCTTTAAATCTGCTTTGATTGGTAAATAGCTGTGCTGAGCAGGAAGGAAACTTGATCACACATCTGGAGATTTGAAAGAAGCTGAAATAAAACAGCAATGAGTGAAAACAGCTTTTTTTCCCCTCCTGAAATGTAACCTGCAATCATCCTCTTAGCAAGCGTGTGAAAAACACCAACACTTCTTTTCATCAGGTAAATTCAGCTCTGCCACTTTAAATGTGTGCATAATGTAGTTTCCCTTATACATACAAAACTATATATATATTGAGAATTGATTTAAGTTATTTTTCAAGCAAATGCACCAAACATTCTCTGGTTAGAGCGGTTTCTCAGTAGCTTTTCTTTGTCTTATAAGTCAATAAACTTGTAATATTTGGGTGTTGGAGTGTGTGTCAGACAAAACGAGCAATTTGAAGACATTAATGTGGGATTTAGATAATTGTAACAGGCCCTTTTTACTAGGGCAAACAACTGCAGCTCCTGTGATTTGGATAATATTTCGATAAAGGTAAAATGTGTCACACATCACATCTTGTATTTTCCTCCCACTAAAATCGTGACTCATATCTGTCAAAATAATTGCAATATGATTTTTTTTCGTTCAGCCCTACTTTTTTACTCTTTTCTCACAAGTGAATGAGACAAACATCATAGCTTCATTAAGTGTTTGTGTGTTAAAGTGATGTGTAGTATGTTTTCCTCTGACAGAGCTGAATCTAACCGACATGATGAAGAGTTCAAAGCAACATGAAGAAGCTGCCAAAGGTACGGAGGCTGCTGATCTGATATTCTGAGTGTGTCGTGTGTCTGTGTGCTGTGAGATGTGGCGTCTGTGTTTGAGTCTCATTGGCTTGACTTGTGGTTAAAGTTAACATCCTGTAAATCGTTGTCATGTGGTCGGTCTTGTAATCCGTGAATCTTTACACATGATTAATATTTAAGGTGTTTATTTGAGTTTTTTTTATGATCCAAAAAAGTGCAGCGCTGTCAGTTCTTTCAAATCAACTGCAACAGTAAACGCCTTGTTTTTGCATTAATGTTTAATTTACTGGATGATGAGTGCATTGATTTTAAGATAAATTGGAGTGTTAAGTGGTGTCTTATTGATCCCTGTGGACTGAAGCCTCTGCAGGTTGTTTTCTTCATGTCTTGTTTTGTGTCCTCTGACAGTTGGCAGTTTATTTTCTTGCACTGGTGTGAAATACAGGAAAGTGTGTGTGTGTGATGCACTGCTGAGACAACATGTGCCCTGTTTAATGTGAACACGTGTGTCTGTGATTTACATTTAGATGGCTGTTGTTCAGTGTGGAGGAATCAAACCCGTGTGTGTTCAGTCAGTAATGATGAAAACACATGCTGAACAGCTTCACTGCACTGCTGCATCATGGTTTCTCTCTCTGTGTGCTGGAAATTGATTTTCTTTGTCTGAGTTTCCAGTTAAATCTTCTTCTTCTTCCTCTTCTCTTGTGCTGCTCAGAGTGAACGGAGGCTCTGGTATGTAAATTAATATTGTTAATCTGATTGTCTGCTGCTGCAGCTTGCAGATGTTTTGGACATGTTTATCAGATGCTTTAAATTACACAATAGTCAGACAAACCTGAGTGAGTTTCAGCAGTTGTGGTGGAAAGAGTGGAGCAGCTTTGGTTGCAGTTTCACATTTTAAACACTAGAGGGAGGAAGATTGAAGCGTGTGAGATGAGATGCGAAGAAAGAGATGTAATTTAGACCAACTGTAGATGTTCATAACTGCATTTCTGCTCGTCTACGATGGCAACAGGCAAACAGGAAGAGAAATCAATTAGTATCAAATATGAGACATTTGTGATCAGTTATTGTCTGTCATGTCTAATCTCTCAGGCACTTCTGCTTTGAGGAAACTAAACGGTTAATTCTGTGTGTGTGTATGTATGTGTGTATGTATGTGTGTGTGTGTGTGTGTGTGTGTGTATATATATATATATATATATATATATATATATATATATATATATATATATATATATATATATATATATATATATTAGTTTTTTCCTGTTTGTTTTTTTCTGGCAAAATAGCACCCGGATGCAACACTGTTCAGTAGGTGGAGTGTTAAAAGCACAACACTCAGTGTTTTTTACATTTTTTAGAAGGATTTTGGAAGTTAACCAAAACTCCAAAGTGCTGCTGTTGGTTGAAAACTCCACCAGAAGTATTTTGGTGAAATGCCGGGGATAAAGAGCAGCTGTTTAAACCCTTCTTAAGGCTTGAGGTTGACATACTGTACACACAACACCATATGACACTATACAAAACATTACAGGAAACCATCAAAAGAAACCTTTATATGTTCTTAAAGCAGACAAACATTTAAATTGCTTTACTAATTTTAATGTAGGTTTACTGTGGTTTCACTGTGCAGCTGTGTTCCTGCACAGAGTCGCCTTAAATGTAAAGTATTACAGTTGTAACACGCACATGTTCTCTTGCTACGTAAATGCCATCTTGACCTCATCACGTGACCGCTGCAGCACTAAACATCCCTGAGAAATATCAACAGGATTAGTCCACTCTGGATTAAGATCCAGAGGTATTTTTTGAATATAAAGTTCTGTATCTTCGTCGTCTGTAAGGAATGCCCGAAGCATTTCACACTAAAATCCAGAGTTTCTAGAGACTTCTAGGTTCAAAAGATTCAGATGCTTTATACAACGTTTATCTGCTTGTTTCTGTGTTTTACAAGCAACAATTTATATGTTACAATATGAGAATAATCAGGAACTTAAAATTTGGCTTTGAATCAGGCAGGAAGTGTGTTTTCCTCCTGATGATATGATGATGTAACAGCAGAGAGGAATCATGGGTAGATTAGAGTGTGATTGTACAGTGCTGTAATGACTGTGTGCGTGTGTGGTCTGTCACATCTTTATGTATGTGGCTGCTTGAGTGTGTGCACATTTCTCTGATGTTTGTATGTGGTTGAAGCCCTACGTGTGTGTGTGTGTGTGTGTGTGTGTCTGCCGTAATGAGTCTGCAGTTTCCGTGACTTATTCATGTTCAACCTTCTGTCTGGCAGTCTCCATTTTATAATTTCTTTGCTTGAATTTTTCCTTTAACAACCTCTGATGGCGGTATGATGGCTAAAGAAGTCGTGTGTGTGTGTGTGGTGCAGCTGCAGCCAATCATGAAGGCAATCTTCAGCGCCTGTCTTTCCATCAGTGCAGCCATAAAAGTCGAGGCGGCTGTAAAACGGAGTGACGGATTTAAGAGCCGCTGCTGCTGATTTTTACTGCCGCCATCTTTGTTTTGGGTGCCCTGCTGCACTTCACAGACACACACACACACACACACACACACACACACACACACACACACACACACACAGAGAGATTACAATACCATCATTATCAAGGGATGTTTGTGTTGACTGAAGTTAAAGTGCTGACTGTCAGCTGTAATTTGTAGTAATTGTCCCTCACTTTAGATGAACAGTGTACGAACGGCAGCCTCTTTATGTTCGCTCCCTCAGTCCTCGAGGTCAGAATGTAAACACAAGTAAACAAATGCAAACATAGCACACAAAGCTCCTATTATACTGTCACAGGCACTAGCATCTTCTGATTCCTAAATTAAGACACACACACACACACACACACACACACACACATGCTGTGAGAGTATTTAAGTGGACAAGCTATCGCTGAGCTTAATCACTGGCTGCTTTGTGTTCTTACACTAAAGGAATAATCTGCTGTTCTTTATCTGTCGCAGCAAATAATGGGATTTAGAAGGTCAATCCACTGTGCCCCCCCCCCCCCCACACACACACACACACACCCCCTACTTGTTTTTTCTACACTGTGAGGACTCCTGACCAGGAGGTTACACATGGGGACACTACTTCCTAATAGGCTTGTGCTGATTGGCGATTGGATTGTATATCGGCGATATGAAGGTGATTTTAACTAATTTTTTATCAGAAGTAAGATGTTATAAAAATAATCTCTATAATCTGCACCCTACTGTGCATTTAGAGATCCGTCCGCTGAGCCCCATTAATCACCACGAGTGACGAGATAAATCTGCTGGTCCTAATACTGCATTGGAGAATTCAATCTACTGGTATTTTTTTTTAAATTTTAGCAATTGACAAAATCTCCTTGGCAGCCGCCAAAAAATAATGTATGGTGGGATTGGGATGGGCATTTATTTAGTTATTTACACCTTTGCCTGTTTGACCTTTTGGATCAGTGTTGATCTCCTCAAGATTCCTTCCTTTAAATTCAGACATCCCTCCTCGTGCCAGGGCCATGAGAACTTTACTTATCTTCGTTAGCTGTAATGTGCCTTCAGGCAGCCTATAATACTGGGCGATACACTCTGATGTCATGGCGAAGGAAGTCAGCAAGTCATTTATTTCATTATCCTTTAAGTTGAGGACCTTGGACCTAGTGGCAGTGTGCTTTCTGAATTTAGTGGAGGATAATGCTTCAGGGTGGTTTGCCCCACAGCTTTGAGCAATCTGACGAATAACATCTGATCTTCTGAAGTGACTGAGTGTTTGTGGTCTCCTAAACATGAACTGAAAAAAAGAAAGTTCTTCTTCGAGTTTTCTTTGGCATTCCTTCCTTTGTATGTTGAGATACTGGTGCAGTTGCTGCTTCCCGCTGCTAGCATTAGCAAATTCCTTGAACTCTGCGTTGTGTTGGGTTTTCGATGTTTTATCAAATTGCTTGTGTTAAAGGAGCTATTTTTCACCGCTCCTCTTGACAGTTTAACAGAGCATAGTTTGCAGTCTGCTCTACTTTTGTCATCATCTGTCATTCTTTAAAAAAAGAATAAATTAAGAACAGGATTTGAATTGATTTATATTTTCAATATAACTAAATATTGTTTCTAGAGCAGCAACAGTAAAGTCACTATATAGCCTAGCGTAACACTCAATAATATGTCAAGCTAGCGCAACCATAAATGCCAGCATAACGTGGAAGAAAACTCTCAGCATAGTGTTTTTTCGCTGTGCAAAAACACTTTGGCGGTGCGCCTAAGTGTTATAATGGGACCTTTATATCACCTTCTGATGACTAAAATGGCAGAATTTCTGCAACTTTAAATGTTCATTGTCATTTTATGGCTTTATAGATTGAACCTGACCTAAATCTTTTCTTGTCCACCTTCCTCCCAAAGTCCACCTCACTGTCTGTTTGCTGCTGTCTAGCTGTGAATTATTTCTTTCTCTCTTAATCTTTCTGTTCCCTGACCTCTCGAGGCCTCGGCCGTTGAGTGCTGCAGAAATCACCTTTGATCACCTTCATCCCGGTTTAAGCCTCTTCGTTTTTGATCATCCAACCACAGAGCCGGGCCTCCGTCTCCGACCAATCCCCTCTCAAATCACTGCAAATACTTATCCAATAAAACACCAGAGGAGAAGCCTTTTATAAAAAAAAAGAAAACCATCTTCAAGGCCTCCGTCTTGTTTGGATCATCGCCCTGGATTATGGCTCGATGAGCGCTGGTTACATCAGATACTCGCTGTTTGAAAATGTACTTAAGGCCAGTGTTGTTAAGACTGTTTTAAACTTGCAGCGCTTACTGGGATCAGGATTAATTTCTGGGAAAATACACACATGCTCGTGAATCTGTAGTGTAGTGCAATGTAACACACACACACACACACACACACACACACACGAGTAGAGAGTCTCACTGAGAAATGATTTTCTAGGTATCATGATCAAGTGTGTGTTGTCAGAAGTAGTGTGTGTAGTAAGAAAAGGCAGTCTTCCTGGAAGTGTGTGTTGAGTGTGTGTTGCAGTTATTAGCAGGGATGAGTCACCTAAAAGCCTCTGAGTGTTGCAGGCAGATGGACAGAAGCTGGTCGAAACCCTTTTAAAGTTCAAAGACAAACTTGGTGACCTGGTTCAGAAGCTGCACAGGAAAAAAGTCTCCGCCGTTTCTCAGCACTTCCTGTTTGTGTCAGTACTTTCTGTGTACACACACTGTACAAAAGGTTGTGGAGCATTTAGTCATGTTCAGAGTGACGGCAGCGCTCCTCTTTCATTTCAATGACAACATTGTGTTTGCACAGTAGGGGTCCCGCTGCAGACGCTGCAGCAAAAAAACAAAACAAAAGTCGTCCGGCAGAAAGGTTCAAATACATACAAGCTCACATTTCACGTAAATTACTCTGTATTGTGATCGGTTTAATTCTGCTGTTGATAAAATGACTGTTGCTGTGATATCGTTTCTGAATCCTGTCTCATAGCATCATAAACCGCTGTGCAAAGCTTTGGCGTTTCATAAACCTTTAAACTCATGAATCTGTTACTCAAAC
Organism: Macquaria australasica; assembly: GCA_005408345.1. Classification (NCBI taxonomy): domain Eukaryota; kingdom Metazoa; phylum Chordata; class Actinopteri; order Centrarchiformes; family Percichthyidae; genus Macquaria; species Macquaria australasica. The sequence goes on along the minus strand of SEMN01001518.1, from coordinate 16,850 downwards.
TGGACTCTGTGGATCGTATTCAGACACCAGTGCAGATCCTTGCGTCTGACTTTCTCTGAATTAATAAAATTGTGTTAAGGCCCTGAAAATCTTAATTTTGAAGACGTCCAGTGGTTTAACTTCTCACCTTGCTGCACTGATGTAGAACTGTACTCCAGGGTGTGTCGGTACACTGTGACATCACTGCCAGTTGTGGTTATACACTTCTGACCACACCCATCAGTGATGCCGGTTTCCACCAGAGAGGGCAGTGAAGCACAGCTGTTCAGCCCGATGTTAAATTACTATTTAAAGAGTAATAATCTAATAATCCAACTAATAATGACATCATGCTTTTTCCTTATTGATGTAGAGAAGCACTGTTGTACCAGGCTAGATCACAATTGGGCGTGGTCACAGATACAGCAGTTTGGGGGTTAAATGTGCTGCACTTTCACTTTCCCCACCCAGAATTATTCTGCTGGTCCGGTGATCGAACCGGTGACCCTCCAGTCACAAGCACAAGTATATTTGTTTTGAGTAACTACCCAACTAACTAACTAGTTCATATTGCGATGTAAAGATCTTAGGTGGAAGTGGAGTCGTAGTCTTAACATTTCTTATGTTTCATTTAATCTTTTCACTGCTAGTCGACATCCTTTGGCAGGCTTTACTAAACCATCTTTGTGGGGTGTGATGGACAGCATTTAGGGGCCGGTACGGAGGATTTAGACTTGTTTTGTTCAAATGTTGGTGTAGTTAGGGTGATGGAGTTTAAGCAGGGTCTACAGAAGTTATCAACATGCTGAACGCTCACTTCTTCTCGCCCTGATGCATCCAAAACAAAAACCACACAGCATTATGAAATGCTAGTTAGGTGATGTTTTTTCATCCAAAGCGCCGGAGAAAGACGAACCCCGGGGTGAGGGAATAATCTGCATGCCAACAGAAACACAAGAAAGACACAGGAAGGGAGGACAAAGAAACCTTTATGCTATTCCCCATGATGCTGTGTGAATTTTTTAGTGCAGGTGGGAGCGGCATGTTTCTGCAGGGCAGACATGTTCGTGCTCACATCATGTGTTAGAAGTCGACCTTCGCTGTGCCTGGCTGCAGCGATACCTGACTGAGGCTGCTTAGCATTGCAGAACAGATGAGGAAGAGCCGCTGAGCGCCCTCAGTAACAACACTAATGTCAAACGCACAAGCTGTCGGCGGCTTTCCTGAATGAATACACAAGCGGACTTTCATGTTTTTGTCCAGTGCTGAGGCATTTGTATATTTGTGTGTGTGAATGTTTATTCAGCTGTGTGTGTGTGTGTGTGTGTGTGTGTATAGCTATGCTTGTGTGCATTTTTATAGGTGCAGAGAGGTTTGTGTGTCTGCTTGCGTGTTTGCAAGTTAATGTGCATTTTTATGTCACTGGAGGGAAAACCTTGTATCTGCAAAGTGCCTCAGATTCAGAGAGAGAGCGGACAGAATATCAAACACTTTATAATTTAACACAATCCAGTAAAACAGACTGAATGATTTTTAATGTTATATTTGATTGCAAAGAGCTATTACATTATAAATAGATATACCAGCTAACTGAGCTGAGAGCTGCTAATAAACATACTGGGAGTTAACTGGTTAGAAATCAGCTTGGCTAAAGAATGTAACCAGTTAGAAATGAACACATTGGGAGCATACTGGTTAGAAATAAACATACTGGTAGCTAATAGAGTTCTGCAGGAACGAGTCCTAAAACCCTGAACTGAGTTAGCATGTTAGCTCCTCCTGTTCCCTCGTCTGGAAGTCAGTGGGTTTCTTGAATGGGTTTTTGGTTCGATGCCACTCGTGAGTTTTGAAGCTTCTCCGTGTCTTAAAAAAGTCGGTTGCTAACAAGAGTCTAAATGAGACTCCAGAGGCTGTCGGGGACGTTAAACGTCATCACGCCGAACACAGAAACTCATCTACTCACTCGTCCTCCTTTACAGCCTCGTTGGGTTTATACTGCAAACTGTTCTAACTCAAACTTTCCCAAAGGCTTTTGTAGAAGAGGTCAGTGCTGGAAGCTCAGTGGTGGAGACGCTGAAGTCATGTGACCGTGGTGGAGCTGGTTTACAGCCCAACGTCAGCTTTTTACTGCTGGAGGTTGACTTTACGCTTCAAACATCATAAAGTGGTGTTGATGTGTGGAGATTATCTTGCTGAACAAAACATGTAAGAATCAGAAACTGTTGTTTTCTGCAATAATCCAAAATCCAATGGAAACATCCCATTGGCTTTTTGTGGAGGGAACCAGGGCGACGCTAACTTCAGGGTCGACCTACAAAAATGTGTCATTCCTGCAGCACTCCATTGTACACGTTAGACATAATGTAATAGGAGCTAAGTCGCTAGAAATAAACTTACTGGGATCTTACTGGTTAGAAATAGGCATAGTGGGATATATCTGTCTCAGAATAAACATACTGGGAGCTACGTGGTTACTTAGTCAATATACTGGGGACTTACTGGTTACAAATTAATGCACTGGGAGCTAGTTGGTTAGAAATAAAGATAATGAGAATTAATGAGAGTTAACTGGTTGAGACTAACAGCCATCTGTAATGAAGCGTTAAATATAAATGTCACAGAGACAATGTGGCTTTGATCACACATATATATATATATATATATATATATATATATATATATATATATATATATATATATATATATATATATACACACACACACATACAGTATGTGTCCAACATCTGTATGTTTGAGTTAATCACAGAGGACTTTAAAAGGTTTTTCTGAAGCATATTTTGGGACCTGTGTATGTGTTTCTGTAACCCGTGTGTGTGTAGGTATGAGTAGTTTACTGCGCTGTCAGTGTGTGCAGCACCAGAGGAATAAAAGATGAAACCAGCAGCCAAATGTGAGGGAGAATTGATCTTTTTCACCAAGCAGCACTCGGGGAGAAAAAAAGGCCACTTCCAGCTCGGCTTCATGAATAATGTTCAGACGATGTTAAATCAGGAGACTCGGCTCGCGGCGCCGCTGACCCTCCACTGCATCTTCATTCCCGCATGATACATAAACAACACGCCAAGGATGGCTTCAATGTTTCATACGTCTGCCTCCTGTTTGTTAAAGATTGAAGAATGCATTTTAGTGTGTGACCCAGGAAACATTAACCCTGCAAACTCCCCCCCACAACACGCAGTCTGGTGTGACATTATTTACTGTTCAACAAGCACTTGAAAAGATGTTGGACTGCGGCGTTTGCCACTGAAGACCCACTTTTACAAGACTATTTTTGACTGCAGTGGGCGCTACAGAAATGGATTTAATGTATGCTGTAACGGGGGGAAAACCTTTAAGTCGGTGCTGTTTGAATTGTATGAAAGCAAAGCCACATTATATTGCGATTCTCTCCCACTTGAGGAAAGGCGAGAGAAGTGGCGTGAAATCAGGGCGAGCGTGTGTGAGATGTTAATGCCATTTTAACAGCATCTATAAATCCCTTTGATTCATAACAAAACACGAAGTGACTGTGAATCCACATAGAAAATCTGTCCTAAATGCTTTTCGTCACTCTGTGGAAAATTCTGGATGGTATGGGTGGTCATGAATTGTGCAGCGTAGAAAATGTTAGATTGGATGTAGAATAAATTTAGTTTTTCTTAGTGGTTTTGGTTTGGACATTTACTGACTAATGCAGCAATGATACAGCAACACTAGTTCAAAATAACAGTTGTATTTTTATTTTCAGAGAATTGAGAAATGAAACCAATCCACATACAGTTTCACCTCTCACCTTTTTGTTGTGTCGTCTTCTTGGGCGTATTTTGTTTTGGTAGCAGACGGTAGAGAGGTGATAGAGATGGTCAAAAGGTCCACGGATGTCAGCATCTTTGACCTCCAGGATGCCCCAGTTGATCCATTTATTAGTGGGTAGAACATTTATCAACAACAATTCTGATCAATAATCAATTATTTTGCAAAAATGCTAATATTCTCCGGTTCCAGCTCCTGAAAAGGGAGGATCTGCTGTTCTGCTCTGTTTCATGTCTTTGTAAAATAAATATCTTTGGGTTTTGAATTGAATTTCTTGCTATTTTCTGGCATTTTATAGACAAATAATGAATTGAAAATGATGATAATGATGAATTCTGAAACTTTTGAGTAGATCTCCAGCCCCTTTTGAATTTAATTGACCCCATGACCTTTCCTCTAGCGCCACACTCAGGACAAACTTTACATTTTTAGCTTCACTATTGGTAAGGCTGTAAGAACAGATAAATCCACAGTATGCTGAGCGTGAAAGTACACATTCTTCATCTTCATATTTACAATTGAGCTGTCTCCATGATAACTGAGCAAACTTGATCTGCTGATGAAGACCTTGAGATGCACTTGAAAGCTCTGGAAAAAGCTAGTAAGTGGACCTTGTAATAAGATTCTGACTTGTTCTTGTTCAAACACAAATTAAACACTTTTGAAACCTGTTGATTTAGAATTAAACTCAAAATAGTGTCACAGACCAGAAAACTTAGTGAAACTCCACACACAGACTTCACTTGTCATTATACAGTATATACACAATACACATTATCACCTTCCTCGCGCAGTTGCACCAACTTTTTTCCCCCATGTCTCCCTCAGCCCAAGGCTTTCCAGGTCCTTCAACCTGCCTCCGTTTACATCCAAAAGGGATGAAAGCTTCCAGCTGGATTTAGCTGCTCCATCTCCTGCAGAGAGAAGCTCGTACAGCTGGGTTTTCTATAGAATAACTCGCTCATCGCTGCGTTCAGTCAGACTCCCTCTACCTGTCTCTACCTCCTCCGTGCTCCCCTTCTATAGAAAGTGCAGTGGGCCAGGCTTTGAAAATGTTTGGCAAACTTCGACAGTTCTCTGCTACTTGAGAAGTTCAGTGATTTTTAACTCGTCGGGAACTCTCCCAAAGTGCAGACTCATTTCCTCCCCGCTGGCTTCAGTCGTCCTCTTACATCCACAGCAGACAAAGCAAACAGCAGAAACCTTTTCTGTCTGTGTGTGAATCTCACAGCTTGTCGCTGCTCGCCACGGGTCGGTCTCCAGCTATGGATTCTGCTCGTATTCACACGTCAAACACACCTCATGTACCACAGACCATCTATTACCTCTTTGCTTTATAGCTGCACTCAGACAAAAAGCTTATGTCTTTCCTCAGAAGTGAAGAATTTCAGATTTGTCTCCACTTTTTGGTCTTTTTAAAAACCGACAATGGCTTTTCTGCAGCTTTCAAGGACTCCAAGAGTCATGAAACTTGCAAAACACACATAAATTACCAGAACTAGTAGTAAGAAAAACACCAAAAAGATTCTCTCTGGCTGGTTCTTCCACTGATCCACCAGACCCTGTCTTGTCCTTGTTCCCCTCCACACTATTGAACCTCCACCAGTTTAATGTTTTCTTCCTCAGGCACAGGTCACTGACGAAAGATTGTACAGGTGTACCTACCTACCTACCACTGAGTGTGAGTTCACACAGTTTATTCTAAATACATATTTATGCCATTCACTCCTTTCTAATAACTGCCTGCAAACCATTCTTTTTATTGTGGAGCAGTTTACACGCTGACAGAGGAAATTCAATAAAACTGGGCGATGACACACAGCTAATAAGCTATAATACCTTCCTCCATTTTGGACTCTCTGGCTCTCCGTTTCCCAAAAGATCAACCCTGTGATCTGCTGTTGGTGAATAGTGCAAATTTGCAGGTCAAAGATCACCAAAGTTGAACTTGTTTCACCTTGTGAGTGAATCCACTGATCGCTGTGTTTTTATTGGAATACATTGACTTTGCTGCAAAATGTTCTCTGTTTTTATGCTCGTGTGTGCTGTGGCCTCGAAGCTATAACAAACATTTCTGTAACTGGACGTCATGTTTGAATGCTTTAACAAATAGATGAAGTATATGCTATGTATTGCATTGTCATGTCCTTGGACATTTATGTAATTTGGTGTTACAGACAGTTAACTTTGGGTTGCATGTTTTGTGTAAATTGTGCATCAAGGATCGAAACAAACTACAGCGGTTAGATCATCAGAGTCAGACAGACATCAGTAGCACACTAAGATACAGTGCATCCTAAATAACCTCATCACCTAAACCTGAGAGTCTGAGATGAAAGAATGTTGCAACGTAAGATCAGAATTTCACTTATTAAATTGTAGCTGTGAGGAGCGTATTTCTTTACCTCTGAGTGCAGCTGCTACATACAGTAGTCTGTGCATTGACCTAAGCTAAACTAATCTAACTGTTTAAACACAGCTTCAGAATGAAGAGGCCTCCATCAGTTGATGTAAAACAGTCAAAAACCTCCAGAAATCAAACTATACACTCTGAATAGCTTCAGTGAATTCCTGCTTGTCAGTTTCAGGGTTACAGCTCATTTTTTCAGCCGGTGTTCAACATTATTAAGTCATTTAAGTCGCTGTGGTGACCTCTGGGCTCACTCTGAACGCATACCTTTTCTATCCACACTTCATTTCCCAAACAAGATAAGAAAACTTGCCTCCGTCCTCCCGCAGCATCGTCAGCCTGAACCTTGATCCACCTTTCAGTCAGCCCATGCTGGGAGCTGAGACGGAGAAACAACGCTGGTCTTTCAGTAAGATGAATATATCTGTGACCTTCTGAACCTTCTGACTCGCGGTGAGTTTCGGCCTTTAACTCCAATTTGTCTTCCACAATGGTCACAAACAAGGGGAGGCTGCTGGGAATGCCAAGCGCTTCCTTTGTGTTGGATTCTGTTTTTTTTTGACAGGATTTTAAACTTTCCAGCCTCTTGCTTGTTGGTGTTTGACTTTTGGTGAATCATTAAGATAGTGACTGCAGGCTGTGAAATACCATATTCTCAAATCATTGCATGTACTTTAAGCTCGGTCTTCATTAGTACTGTCAATCTTCCTCTTTATAGATATACACAGGCTTATGCATTGCCAAGAGGGCACTAGAGGGCATTCCAACATTACCAATAAATATTTGAAATTACCAACAGGTGATAGCTTTCTTGCTAAGTTATAATTAAGTTTAGGCACAAAATGGATAACGCTAACTTGGCGGGCAGCTGGTGAGCCCTGTGATGAGGAGGAGGGAGGGACAAAAGAGGTCATTCTTGCTCGGACTCTGGATCACCTAGTTTGCCAGGGTGAGGTGTTAGCAGGTGTGCTCTCAGGTTGCTCGTTGTCGAGTGATATTTCATTTGGACCTTGCATATTCTGCAGATTACTGCATCTTCTTTGGTTGTTTTTTCTGTTCGTTGACAGAAATCTAAAAACTTTCCACACATCGCGTCAGAAATGGTCAGGAGTGGCGATCTCCGTGGGTGCATCGCAACTTTGCTTTCTGCCGTTTCTGATTCAGAAAACTTTATTATTCATCAGACGTGACAAAAGCATTTCGTTTTCACATGATGCCGGTCACTGGGTGAGAAGGGCGAGATTCGCTAACGTTACACATAACTTAACACATTTATAAAAAAATTTGCATTGTATTTGAAACATGAATTTTATATACCTAAGGTGTTGATGGTTTATTTAGTCCCCTGATTCCAGCTCACTTTATGTATCAGTCCGAATTTTGAAACTTAAACTTCATAAGTGCTAATGGAAAATCTAAAGCATCTTGCTCTTTATTACTTAAGTTAAATATCTGACAGATACAAACTCATATTAATGTCTAGAAAACTGAGTCACAGCAGAACCAATGTAGGAAAAAGAAAATCATTAGTTTGTCGTTCGTCAATGAAGTCTATACTCCCAGTTAATTAAACCAAGCAGTTCATTACACACTGTGTGTGTGTGTGTGTGTGTTGGTACAGGTCAGTATCTCAGCTCACAGACAGGGAAAATGAGACGAGGAGGCAGGCAGAGAGAGAAGGAAATATTTCTCGTCGACTGTGGAAATGAAGCTCTCCAACTGTAAAATTGAATCTTCTGCACGGGAACATGTTTGTAAAAGCTAACAAACAAAAACAAATGAGAGCGTTGTTTGAGATTCATTACTAACTAGCCAAGTGTGGGAGCTCCACAAAGTCATTAAAGTTCCTCAGATGAGATTCCAGCTCCCATTACAGAACACATGGTCTCCAACTTATTGCTGTATTTTTGGTGTTTTAGCTTTGTGTGATAGTAGACAGACGGAGACGGGACAGAAAGAACCAGACTGTTTGTGTATTTAGTCACATTGTGGTGAAAGTATGACGGTGAACATGGTGGTTTCAGACGTTTCTATGCATATTTTTAAACTTTTCACCACCATTAAAATCTTTTAAACCATAAATAAAGACGACCTGGCATGTTGCTGCCTTTACAGTCCTGCTGCTGGCTTCGGGCTCGCTCACACCAGAAGTTTGTAACAGCTAAACTTTGGACTGAAATCAATTCATTCAGTGAAGAGAGAGAGAGAGAGCTGAAGTTAATCTGTGCGGAGCATATAGTTCAGTTGAACTTTGACATGCACATTAATGCTGTGTAAAACGTTTTGAACGCGCTGACTTCTGAGGAAACGGAGAGCTGAGGAGTCCAACATGGAGGAAGCCGTCATATTATCTGTACCTCACTGCCCACTAATCAGTGGTGTATAAAGTACCTGAAAGCCACTCTTAAATAAAAGTACAAGTATCTCATCAGAAAATGACATTTGTAGAAGTTAAAGTCACCTGTTGTAATATTACTTGAGTAAAAGTAACATTCTCTCTAAACGAGAGACGCTGCATGGTTTGTACCGTCCACTCCTGTCTCTGTCTTGTCATGTACTCGCTTCGTCACCAGCGTACTTCACAAGGACGCACAAATCAAACTTTTTCCAAGTTAAGTGTCCGTTCCTTCTAAGAAAACACTACAAAGAAAGTGATGGCCATAACTAACCTAATAAGTTAGCTAAGCTAGCTAGCTAGCTGGTAACACTATATATTATAATTAAATATATTATATATTATAATCAGTATATAATCATTTAATGAATGCTTTATAACACGTTATAATGTAGTTGTAAGCACATGCAAAGGACATTTGTAGGTATTTATTAATATACTATCATTAATTACTATATGATCATTCAGTATCTGTTTATACAGCAGCCTCCACTGATGGGCGCCTGCAGGAGGACAAGTTATAAACCACTTATTCTGTGTTTATATAGCTTGGAAATATTAGCCAGGTAGCTGTGCCGGTTTTATAAAGAATAACCCTCACTAAGCAGAAACAATCTTTAGTAAAACCTCAATCGTTTGTCTTGAGTTTGTTAAACTAGAGCTGCAACTAACGATTAATTTTATTTTCACGATAAATCGATTCATCGTTTAGTCTATAAAATGTCAAAAAATTGTGAAAAATGCTCATCGCAGTTTCCCAGAGTCCAAAGTGACATCTTGAAAACTCAGACTCTTCATTTACTGTCAGAAAAGGCAAAGAAAAGCAGCAAATCCTCACATTTAAGAAGCTGCAACCAGCAAATGTTGATTGAACCATTAACTGATTATCAAAATAGTTGGCGACTGACTTTCTTTCGATCGACTAATTGATGCATCGTTGCAGCTCTACATTAAACACAGCCTCGCCTTTGCTTCTTTGTGAAGAACCCATGTTGTAGTGGACTCAGAGATCTTTTGACCCCTCTATTAGAATCTTCTCTCAAAACCAGCTGCTGCTCTTCGTCTGTAAACCTTCCTACCTTCTGTAAAGTGTTTGCAGACGTGCTTCATGTTGCTGTGATGTTGGAGGAAGGCTCAGACTGTGTTGTCTCTCTATAGTGTTTCTGACTTTACTCCAGCTTTATGAGTCCTGAAATGGCCTGCCTGTTCCGTCTCCTCCGTCAGCTATCCTTTATGTGTCTTTGCACCGACACCGCCTGTCAGAATTTATGGCAGATGTCTTGTTTGTCCATGTAGCTGTCACGAGTTGGGCGATAAATGTCTGTATGTTTAAGTGTCCTTCCTCTGTGCAGCTTCGGTCTTCTGAAGGTTTACAGTGAAGAGAGAGATGTGCTCTCACCTCTGCATTGTGCAACATATAGTACATTTAGCATCTTGCCTATTAGTGACTGGCAGACATGAATCTCTCTGTGTTTTACTGATAAGACAGACAGCACTGGAAAGCCAACTCGTATAAGAATTATATTTTCTCCTCTGGTGTGAAAGTGAGCTTTAATCCTCACCAGTGGAAGAAGGGGAAACAAGGTTTGGTTTCAAACAATGAAACAGCATTGTTTTAGGCTGTTTATTAAAATTGGAAATTAAGTATTCTCCCTGGTTTTCACTGTAATGAACAGTCGAACTACTGCCTCCATTAATCCTGCCAGAAGCTGAGTTAATTTCCACAAACCTTATAAAGAAATTACCAAAGTAGCATTTTAATTTTCACAGCATCTAAGTCTGCTTGTTTTTTTTCCAACAACGTAGCTCGTCAGTACTTTTCAGCTGACAGCTATCAGCTCTGGACAACACGTCCTCCAAACTAAATGATAAAAATAGGCTGTTGTTACCTTCCAAAATAACACACAGTATGTTTTGATGCCCCTGCAGCAGGATGACATTGTTTGTCCTTTTCCTTCACCTCCATGGTTAAGGTTTGGTAAAGAGCATGGACATCAGATTAGATTAACTTTAATTAAACATCCCCCTGTGTAATATTACCCCTGGCCAACTGAGAGTTCATAATCTGGTCTAATTTGGCCGACGAAAGAGTTACATAATCTGATCTTCACCAAATGAAACATGAGAGGGGTGAATCTTAGTGTCTACAGTATGAAAGTCATTGCAGCAGATTTGTAGCACTCGAGGCAATCTACACAGTATTGTACATATATATATATATATAATATAATTTTTTTTTTTTCATATCTTATTGTCAGTTTTTTATTTATGCTTCTTGACTTGCAGTGCTTGTTTTATATTTCTTTATATTTACTATGTTTCTTGTTATGCACCAAAATACCAAAGCAAATTCCTTGTATGTGTGAACCGACTTGGCAACAAACCTGATTCAGATTCTGATGTAGCTTTAATCTAAACAGTTTCACCATGCAGTGATCCCATACTGCATTACACTCTGTATTATAGGTGCAATAACAACATACCTGTGTGTTTGCTCCAAAGGACCTCAGTCTCCTAAGAAATAAATACATTGGTGTACCTCGCTGCAGATGTCATCTATACTCCAAGATAAGGTAGCATCCACATGCATTCCTAAATATTTATAGGTGGAGGAACTGCTGGAAAATAAGACTCCAATAGAGGACAAAAATTTCATTTTTTTAAATTAATAATCCAGCTTTTCAAGTATTGACCAAAAGAAACATTTACTGTGAGAAGGAAACGGGGAACAAACTGTGTCACACACTTTCTACTGTTTACCTCGTGATGAAAGATAAAGTAGTTTCCGTCATAACTGTCCTGTCTCTGAGTATTACATATTGTTGTGCAGAGTTTTGGCATCTAATGAGCCTTAACATGCATTAATCTGTCAGACTGGACTTCCTGGATCGTATTTCACCTTAAACAACATGTGCCCACCAACGCAGTGCTGATTTCGGTCTAAATCCCCAACAAGAGGTTTGTGGTATTTAACAATGTGGCGCTACTTCTGCTTTTGTTCATAAATCCCTCGACCGCTACACGTCCTTGTCAGGTAAACATCAACGCGGGTCATTTTAGGCGTTTAGAGAAGCGACAAATGCTGTTGTTTCAGTCTCTTTCTGGACCTCAGAGGAAACTTGCAGTAATATGTGATGATATGATGTAGCTTTAGTGAAAAAAGGGAAAAGGTGACTAATTTCTCACTGCGATGGATAATCTATCTAAAGAAAATCTCGTCTCAGCAGATGGATTTTCATAGGAATAAATTGGAACCAATGGCTGCCTGGAAGCGAGAGAATTCATCTAAAAACCGAAGGTTATTAGCAGTATTAGTAATGTAAAGTATACGTGGAGTGAAATAAATAGGCTAAAATATGCAAAAGGTTGCGGCCCGACATGTTTCACAGCTTTGGTTTTCTCGACATGAGACATTTGGTCTTGTTGGTCTCTGTTGGTTTATTAGTGTGTTTGTGTTGTTCTGTTTTTCCACACAGCTGCGATGGCAGAAACAGGACGGAGCTGTGTCTGCAGTGTTTCTGGATGATAGAGGTTAGAAAGGAAGTCAGCCACAGATGGAGAGAGGTAGAAAACGGACAGTGCAGATATCCATGTGCCATATCTGCAGGGTTCATTCACTACAGGTGGAGGTTAGAGAGAAACTAACAGACGGAGACGGTGCGGCGGAGCATCAGAAGGCTGAGCGTCTTGTCCGGGCGGCAGGATTTCTTGATTGCGGAGAAGCGAGGCGAGTCACGCTGAAGGGGTTTGTGTTATTTAGAGACGACCTCATCAGCAGAGGAGTCACTCCCTGGAAGCTGAAGGACTCTTCATCCAAACCAAAGAAAGATTTAGCCGAGGTGAAGGTCGCTCTCACACACAGTGGGATTTCACACCTGCTGCTGCTGTGTGTGTGATTTCCTCCTGATTGACAGGAGTATATTTCTCATTTTGGATATTAGAGCCAAAAGACCCAGGAGACCTTTTTTACGCTGTGATGATGAAGGTGATGATGGTGAAGCAGGAGTAATAATACTAGTAAAAGACCTTTTTAACAGTGTTAATATTTTGAATATTAAAATAATTGCTAATTAAGTTAAGTTAATCGACTGATCCTTGCAGCTGTAATGATGGGTAACTGTAGCTCTGTGGTTACTGCAGGAGTTAATGCTGTTTTAATTATCTAAAGGGTTGGATTATCTGTTTTTGTGTTATTGATTCAGATTTTTATCATTTAAAAAAAAAAAAAAAAAGAAGAAAAACGAGGCCAGTAAATAACCAGATTTCAATGCATAGTAGCAGTTTTTATTTCTCAATTTATTTTTATTCATTATACTTTTTTATTTAATTTAGTTTTTATTCTAATGACATTCATCACCTGCCCACCTGCACAGGCATGACTGACATTTCTGGTTGTGTTTCAGGGTGTTTTTCAAGATCACTTATTCCAGTGAATGATTTATTCATTATTTAGGTGACAAAAATGACATATCTTTAATAGCTGTGATGCTCTTAACTTCCATTAAAATACAGAAATGATTTATGTTGTGCTATAAGAAACAAATCAATGTTCAACAAATTAAGCTGCACATAAAAGAAAAAGAAATACAGAATACAGTTCAGACATACACATACGCACAAGGCATGAATATAGATGCTTGAAAAATACTGCTCATTGTATAGCTAGAACAGTAAATTAATAATTAAACTAATTGATCAGTTAGTATAAAATCCAAGAGATTAGAAACTAAAATTTAGACAGTTCTCAAAATGCTTTCATTTATAATTAGTCTATTAAGACTGACTGTAAAAGAGCTGGAACAAGCTGATAACCAATACTGTATATGCTAATGTCAGACAGTTGGAACAAGATGGTTTTAAAGCAATTTGTGGGGGAAACGAAAGGAGAAAACTGTATATTAGGAGTTAAACTTCATACAACAATAAATTCAGAATGTATTTATTAGCAAGACCACATCGTTTACACTGTGAACGTCTAACCCTGATTATTCTGTCGGGTGTATTTGAACTCCTTCTGTTCAAAATGCAGCTTTGAACTGACCAAGCTGTCTGATTAGTCTCTTCTCACGATGATTAAACTGCAGTCGATGATGACACCATCACCAGGTAGAATGAGGTACCGTATTCCAATAATGAGAAACGGTTAACGGTTGAAACGCAGTCGGTCGGGCTCGTCTTGTCTCTGACCTGTTTGAACGGTTTTCTGCAGAAGAAAGAAGAAACCGATCAGCGCTGAAGCAGCAATGGATGTTTTGGGTTTTGTGTCAGAGTGAGAGGTCAGTGTGTTCGTGGCCATATGGTGTGTTTATTGTCAGCTGAAAAACTATTTTAGATGCATAATTGTGATAAGTAATCTCAGATCACAGTGTTGAGTAAAATCAGCCATAATCCTGCATTGCTGCTGCCAGGGACTTCAACCTTTGACCCCTCTCTTTGAAATGATAGTAATAATAATACCAGTAAATGGGTTTCTAATTGTCTGGTAAAATGGTTTAAGTAATGCGAAATGTGTTTATTAGAGTAACCAATTTTCACATATTGTCTGAACAGGCTTCCAGGCCCACGCAGTCTGTTCTGCTGTGGTGGCAGGCCGCCAGCCGCACTGTGGAAGTCACATTTCTCTAAATTGTCTGGTAACATAGTGAAAGTGGTGCTGGGATTTGGGGAGTTCTCAGCTACTGTGGTAGACAAAAATGTTTTTGTCCTGGCTGCAAAAAAAACCTAAGGATTACTTCATCAAAAGTTTGACCCTGAACTACAAAAATAAACAAGGTATTCAGACTCGTGTAACGATGACTAAGGGTCCCTGGAGTGGCCAGAATTACTGCTCAACAGCTTGAAGAGCTGCGTTCCAAAATGAGAAAGACGCCTGGAGAATAGAAGTGAAGTTTCCAGGCCCTCCCTCCACCTCGTTACAAGATAAGAGCCGACAGCAGAGCTTCATTAGAGAATATCTGCCTCAGTCAGTCGCTATTTGAAGAACGGTGACATTGTCTAACATTTCCTGTCAGAGGTGTATTCATATCATCAGCCCTCTTTGATACTTCTCCCATTGGTGGCGTTGTAAAAAGGCAGACGCTTGAATATTCCTCTCCTCTCAGATGTGAACAGCTCTCCGGTGGCCCACTCAGGAATGAGCAGAGTTTTAACAGTCAGGTATTTTCATCACTGTGTGGGAGTCAGTAACACCTCTGTGATGAGCTGAAACCAGTTAAAAGGCTTTGGATCATAACTGGGTTTTTAATACCAGCATCGGCTTCAAATTCTTAAAGTGTCGCTGTGGAAATGAGTCATCAGATTTCTGCTTTGTCTTTTATTATTTCTTAATGGTGTCAGTATGTCTTTTATCGACAAGAGATCCTTTAAATGTCAAACGTTTATTGTAACATGAGTGCAATCACATATTCATACAAACACCGCAATATTAGGAGTATGATCTTTTGTCTGCAGACACTGTTAAAGCAACCAAGCACCTTTACTTCATCATACTTCTGAGTGCAGTCTAATCCCTCCATATTGAATTTTTTCAGCCATTTGAACATATTTAACGCTGTTTTTCCCCCCTAAAGTTTCCCCCAGGTGCTACAGCTTGAAACTAAAACTTTTTGTTTCTCTGTATGACACTGTACTGTATTCTGTACCTCATTGTTACAGCACTTCATTGAAGTTTATCCCACTTAAAGCAAGTAAAGTATACAAACCCAAGAGGTTGCTTTTGTAACATATGCTTCTTGCACGTTACATTAAATACATAATTTGAGGTTTAAATTGTTACTTTGTCTAATAGCAAAATCTTGTAATATAGAATTTAATTTTGTCAGTAATGTTACCTTTATTTGATAGTTGTAAGTTGTACATTTTTGTTATTTTCAGATTTTTATTTATGGCATTTTTATTTATTACTAAGCTACACTGTATCCATGGTAACAATGCAGTTATCATCGGGGGAACAAGTCAGACCGGCCTTGTATCCCCCAGGTGAGTGGTTGACTGTTAAATGAAAACCTGTAAATATTAATGTATAGCCTATCAGAGAGAGAGATGGTAACTAAATTGACATCCAGAGTAATTATCTGTGTACTAATTTATCTGTATCGGTAGTGTCTTTGTGTAATGTATAATTTTTAAGAAGTCTTGGACCGTTGGCTCTATAATTTTCAATTCAATTCAATTCAGTTTTATTTATATAGCGCCATATCATAACAAAGTTATCTCAGGGCACTTTTTCGAATAGAGCAGGTCTAGACCGACTCTTTATATTTACAGAGACCCAACAGTTCCCACCATGAGCAAGCACTATGCGACAGTGGCAAGGAAAAACTCCCTTTTAACAGGTAGAAACCTCGAGCAGAACCAGGCTCAAGGTGGGCGGTCATCTGCCTCGACCGGTTGGGTTGAAGGGGGAAGGGGGGAGCGGGAGAGAGAGAGCAGGAGGAAAGAGAACATACAGCAGCTCAATACAGCATAGATATGGTAATGGCATTGATGTTAACACCAACGAAACAGAAACAACACTAAGAGCAACATTATAATAGCAATACTAATAACAGCAACAACAGCAATAACATCAGCGGGTGCAGAGCAGGAGCACGGGGGCAGCAGGCGGCAGCAACCACAGACCCAGACCTCCACAGCTCCAGAGGCAGAAACACCTGCAGAAAGCAACAGAAGGGGAGGGAGAGAGAGAGGAGAGAAAGCACACAACTACGGGAAGAAGTTGAATTAATAACAAACATTGATGGGATATGAGGGCGTACAGATGGAGAGGAAGAGGAGGAGAAAGGAGCTCAGTGCATCATAGGAAGTCCCCCGGCAGTCTAGGCCTATAGCAACATAACTAAGGGGGGGCTCAGGGGTCACCTGAGTCAGCCCTACTATAAGCTTTATCACAGAGGAAAGTCTTAAGCCTATTCTTAAATGTGAGGAGGTTGTCCGCCTCCCATACACAAACTGGGATCTGGTTCCACAGGAGAGGAGCTTGATAGCTGAAGGCTCTGGCTCCCATTCTACTTTTAGAGACTCTAGGAACCACAAGGAACCCTGCATTCTGGGAGCGCAGTGCTCTAGTGGGGTAATAGGGTACTATGGGCTCTTTAAGATATGATGGTGCCTGACCATTTAGGGCTTTGAAGGTGAGGAGAAGGATTTTAAATTCTATTCTGGATTTTACAGGGAGCCAGTGTAGAGAAGCTAATATTGGAGAAATATGATCTTTTTTTCTGGTTCTTGTCAGTAAACGTGCCGCAGCATTCT
>SEMN01001517.1:0-48063 GCA_005408345.1 Macquaria australasica | reverse complement strand
GGTGTACAGATGGAGAGGAAGAGAGGAGGAGAAGACTCAGTGCATCATAGGAAGTCCCCGGCAGTCTAGGCCTATAGCAGCATAACTAGGGGGGCTCAGAAGTCACCTGGAGTCAGCCCCTACTATAAGATTTATTAAAGAGGAGAAGTCTTAAGCCTACTCTTAAATGTGAGAGGTTGTCGCCTCCCATTACACAAACTGGGATCTGGTTCCTGGGAGAAGAGGCTTGATGGCTGACTCTGGCTCCCATTCTACTTTAGAACTCAAGACCACAAGGAACCCTGCATTCTGGGGCTGCCAGTGCTCTAGTGGGGTAATAGGGTACTATGAGCTCTTTGAGATATTATGGTGCCTGACCATTAAGGGCTTTTAATGTGAGGAGAAGGATTTTAAATTCTATTCTGGATTTTATAGGGAGCCAGTGTAGAAAAGCTAATATTGGAGAAATATGTTCTCTTTTTCTGGTTCTTGTCAGTAAACGTGCCGCAGCATTCTGAATCAGCTGGAGAGTCTTAAGGGATTTATTGGGGCAGCCTGATAATAGAGAGTTGCAGTAGTCCAGCCTAGGCGTAACAAATGCATGGACTAGTTTTTCTGCATCTTTTTGAGATAGGATGTGCCTGATTTTTGCAATGTTACGTAAATGAAAAAAGGCAGTTCTTGAAGTTTGTTTTATGTGGGAGTTAAAGGACATATCCTGATCAAAGATAACTCCAAGATTCCTTACGGTTTCGCTGGAGGCCAGGGCAATGCCATCTAAAGAAACTATATCTTTAGATAATGTGTTTCGAAGGTGTTCGGGGCCAAGTACAATAACTTCGGTTTTACCTGAGTTTAACATCAGAAAATTGCAGGTCATCCAGGTTTTTATGTCCTTAAGGCATGCTTGAAGTTTAGCTAATTGATTGGTTTCATCTGGCTTGATCGATAAATATAATTGGGTATCATCTACATAACAATGAAAATGTATGGAGTGCTTCCTAATAATATTGCCTAAAGGAAGCATATACAAGGTAAATAGAATTGGTCCAAGCACAGAACCTTGTGGAACTCCGTGACTAACTTTGGCGTGCATAGAGGATTCATCATTAACGTGTACAAACTGATATCGATCTGATAAATAGGATTTAAACCAGCTTAGTGCAGTACCTTTAATGCCAATTAAATGTTCTAGTCTGTGTAATAGAATGTGATGGTCAATGGTATCGAATGCTGCACTAAGATCTAGTAAGACAAGTACAGAGACAAGTCCTTTGTCTGATGCAATTAGAAGGTCATTTGTAACTTTCACCAGTGCTGTCTCTGTGCTATGATGCACTCTAAATCCTGACTGAAAATCCTCAAACAGCTTGTTGTTGTGTAGAAAGTCACACAACTGATTGGCGACTGCTTTCTCAAGGACCTTAGAGAGAAAAGGAGGGTTAGATATAGGTCTATAATTTGACAAAATCCCTGGATCAAGAGTGGGCTTTTTAAGAAGAGGCTTAATTACAGCTACCTTAAAGGACTGTGGCACATAGCCTTTAAATAAGGACAGATTGATCATATCTAGTACATAAGTGCTAACTAAGGGTAAAATTTCTTTAAGCAGCCTAGTTGGGACGGGGTCTAAGAGACACGCTGATGGCTTAGATGAGGAAATCATGGAAGTTAGTTGATTACGGTTGATGGGAGAAAAGCAGTCTAAATGTACAGGTTTTACAGTTGTTTCTAAGGTTCCTGTGTTTGAAGATAAGTCAGTACCAACTGAGGGCAGGAGGTGCTGAATTTTTTCTCTAATAGTTAGAATTTTATCTTTAAAGAAGCTCAAGAAGTCATTACTACTGAGGTCTATAGGAATACATGGCTCAACAGAGCTGTGACTCTCTGTCAGCCTGGCTACAGTGCTGAACAGAAACCTGGGGTTGTTCTTATTTTCCTCTATTAATGATGAGAAGTAAGCTGCTCTGGCATTACGGAGGGTCTTCCTATAAATTTTAAGACTAACTTGCCAGGCTAAACGTGATTCTTCCAGATTGGTGGAACGCCATTTCCTTTCAAGTTTTCGCGATGTTTGTTTTAATTTGCGGGTTTGCAGGTTATACCATGGAGCTAACCTCCTCTGTTTTATTATCTTCTTTTTTAGAGGGGCGATAGAGTCGAGTGTCATTTGTAGTGAGCCTGCAGCACTATCAAGATGATCAATTTGGGAGGGACTAAAGTTAGCATAGGAGTCATCTGTTACATTGAGACATGGAACTGAATTTAATGCCGATGGAATCACTTCCTTAAATTTAGCTACAGCACTATCAGATAGACATCTAGTGTAGGAATGTTTGCCTAATGGCATGTAGTCCAGTAATAGGAATTCAAAAGTTATTAAATAATGGTCTGATAAAAAAGGATTCTGTGGAAAGACTATTAGATGTTCAATTTCTATGCCATAGACAAGAACAAGGTCGAGGGTGTGGTTAAAACAGTGAGTGGGCTTATGTACACTCTGACAGAAGCCAATCAAACCTAATAATGAGATAAACGCAGCACTAAGGCTATCATTTTCTACATCCACATGAATATTAAAATCACCTACAATAATTATTTTATCTGTTTTAAGGACTAAACCTGATAAGAACTCTGAGAATTCAGATAAAAATTCAGAGTACGGTCCAGGAGCTCGGTACACTATAACAAATAGAATTGGCTTTAGAGTTTTCCAGGTTGGGTGTGAGAGGCTAAGAACAAGGCTTTCGAACGAGTTATAATTTAATTTAGGTTTAGGTTTGATTAATAGGCTTGAGTCGAAGATGGCTGCAACTCCACCTCCTTGGCCTGAGCCTCGAGGAATGTGAGTATTAATGTGACTGGGGGGAGTGGATTCATTTAGGCTAACATATTCATCGTGACACAGCCAGGTTTCAGTGAGACAAAATAAATCAATATTATGATCTGATATTAGATCGTTTACTAGAACAGCTTTATATGAGAGAGATCTGATGTTTAAGAGTCCACATTTAATTCTCCTATTTTGTTGTACTGTTGCAGTGGAGGTTTTACTTTTTATTAGGTTTTTATGTGTAACTCCTCTTCTGTTTACTTTGGATTTAAATAATTTAAATAATTTAAGTGGTGGGGGGGCAGACAACCTCTCTGTGGAGTTTAGGGTGGGTAACTGCTCTAATGGAAGCGCAGAAAAGCGTGTAGGACTGCAACTCTGCCTCCTGGTCTGGACCACAGACTGTATTAAGTCTATGGTCTGAACTCTGAGTTGTCATGGCTTTGGGCCACTAATAAACTCGGCCAGATTTCTAGATATGAGCGCGGCTCCATCCAAAGTGGGATGAATGCCATCTCTCCTAATCAGACCAGGTCTTCTCCAGAAAGTCCGCCAATTATCTACAAAGCCCACATCATTACCTGGACACCACCTCGACAACCAGCGGTTGAATGATGACATGCGGCTATACATGTCATCGCTAGTAAGATTAGGTAGGGGTCCAGAGAAAACTACGGAGTCCGACATAGCTCCCGTAACTTTGGTTCCTGTTCATACTGGGCTCAGGGGAGCCCTCTGTACTGGGAACACATTAGAGTTGTAACATACTAACTTACCAACAGGTCATCAACAAACGCTGCAAAACTGGGACTCTAGTTGTTATACAAATTAGCTCACATATGTTGCATCTGCTTTACAACTTGACATACATTTACAGTTTATTAGTAATTTTACCAATGCTACTCCTGCTGCTGCCCATACAGTTAGAAACACAACATGGAAATGAGGCCAACTGTAAGTGAATGCCAAACTTAAGTGTTTTCAGATATCTCACATTTGTAAACAGCACTAATATTTTTAAGCCTTAGTGCAGTGGCTCAAAGGGCATAATTTCCTCCATTTCCATGTTGTCGTCTAAAAACAAACTCAGCAGCAGAGTGGTGAGAGTGACATGACTGTTGTTGTATTGGAATTAGTGCTATGGAATTACATTACATTATGCTGAATTTACCATCTGAGCTATTAGTACTATTAGCTTTTTAATACTATACCATTATTTGAGTGCCGGCTTTTATTTTATAATTTACAGTGATCAATAATGTAATAATGTAATTAATACAGTAAAGTAATATAATGTAACACAATTGGCATTGTTCTCAGGTGAAAAGCCAGTAAGGGATCAAGTCCTGGTCACTTCATGCCTACTGGTTAGCAGGGGAGGGAGGGATCTCAGCGAGACATTATGAACCACTGTGGGATTTATGGCTGAAACATTTTTTAACCTGGGCCCTATTTTTTACAAATTTTGGGGTTGTTTTGTTAAAGAGTGAGATCCTTTCATCTTTCTGCAACAACTCAACCTCTCGCGAGGTTTCAGCGCGAGACTTTTCTTTCTTTTTTAACAAACGTTCTGTCTCTGTAGGGATCCTTTCTATAATGTTGTCAGACATTTTGAATAACAATCTGACACTGTCAGTGGCAAATACAATCACTGTGGACATACTTTTCACAGGCGCAGTTGCCCGCAAGGATTACGTTGCAGCCATTGCAGTACATTCGCAGATGCCGGCTGAGGCGATCTACTGGACCACTTCCAAAACTTTAGGCAAGTATCAGTAACTTAGACCTCAAAATTTGTAAAAAAAAATAGGGCCCAGGTTTAAAAATACTGGAGTTTCTCTTTAAATGTAGGAATGGGCCATATGAATGAATGCAGAGAAAGGGGTTTTGGGTAACAAAGGAAGTGGCATGCAGACTTTCAAAATCTCAGCTATGTTGTGTATTTGCAGTCCTGTCCGTCAAACAAACACTGACTAGAGCATTGACAGATATCTCTTAGCATTGGCGTTTTAGTTTGTTTGTCAATTTTCTTTGCCAATATTTTTCAGTGTTCTTTTCCCAGTGTGTGCCACGATTGCTGCTGTTCTCAGCATCTATGTTGATGTAGGACTGGTGTTCTAGCCATGTTTGGTCCACTAAGTGCAACAAACACATGATGTGGAGTATGCAATGTAGAATGGCTCACAGTTCGCCTGCTGCCAGGTGTTTACTTAATGTACACTCTGGACAGCATCACGCATGGTCATGGCCTGGCTGTCTATGTGATGAAATGCATCAAGTTGCCACCAGTGTGGGGGCTTACATAAAAAGCAATGTTTCGACATTTGTCATATGCCAATGGTGTATGTTGCCCTCTAAAGTATATTCCCAGTTTATTGAAACATAGGTTTAATCATTTTTTGTTTGTTTTCGTTATTTCAACTTGTGATAATAACAAGTTAACAGCTGAAATCTGTGAATGCAGTGACATCGCAATTTACAAATACAAATGTCAACATGTTCCCAGATCACAGCAATTACTTTGGTGAATATAATGTTTTTGTAACTGATATAAATGATGACCAAAACTACAAAAATAAGACCGAAGTTGTAATAAACCGGAAATATCCTAAGGACCCTCCTTGAGGTGAGAGGACAGAGGAAGAAGAGGAGTAATTGTTGCTACGAACAGCACCAATAGTGATAAACAGAAAAGGTCAACTAGGTAACACGTTACCTGGGCAAAAAACTAACTGTTGACTTTAGTATCTTTTATTTTTTATTTTCTCTTTAAAGAAAAAAAACTTTCCAGAGTGTAAAGAAATCTCTGTCTTTATTCAGACATTTTTCAACTCTTTGTGAAGACAGGACTTTTACTTTTTGGGGGTCCACATTAACATCACATTAATTTTTCCCACTTCCTTTTTTTACCCAAGTGTAAAAAGGTGTGATGGATGGATAAGTCTTGAATTTCAGATTAATAATATGAGTTAAAAGAAGCACTGTTTCTGCACCTCCTCGTTTCCTCCAAGCTGCTCTGTCCATAGAGCCTGATGTCAATACTGAGATGAATATGCCCAGCCCCTAGGGCTCCATCTATTAGCAATACTGTTCAGCTCTGTACAAAAAGGACATATTGCATACTTTTTTGTTTGTTCTTCAAGAAACAATTGATTTAGCAGGCTGAGAAAACAAACTCACCTTCCTGAATCCCAAAGCACAGGAGTGTATTTTCACAGTATGAGTACAGGAAGTGATGATGAGTGGGACGTTTTGAGTGGGTCAAAGGTCACTCAGAGATATTGTAAGACATTGCATAAGACTCTTTTCATGGACAGAGCACCTTAGGGGAAAATAGGAGGTGCAGAATGAGGACCAGAAGGAAGACAAGAATAAAAAAGGTCCCAGTTGTTTTAAAATCTACCCTCAGATTCTTCCAGGGTGCTCTTTCTCATCATACAATGTCATCATACACAGTGTCATGGCTGCTCTAAGAACTGCTTCCTGAAGAGCATCTGGATCATGTTAGAGTGTTGATCTAGCATGGAGAACAGGGCAACGCTCAAACAGCAGCCTGCTGCATGAGCTGGACTCTGCTGAATGTTCACCCCACTGAATGCTCAAACGGTTTTGTACAGGCTTAAAAAGCATGTGGTGTAAGCATGAATTAATTAAATTATTTATTGAGTGTATTTTCTACAGTTTTACAGCTGTACATTTATTTTACACAAGGTGCTGCTGAATTGTTTCTACCAATACCAATAATACCAATAATTTTTTAACGATCTCAGATAATCTTGTCATTTCAACTTCACATAGGGTGAAGCTACCAGTATGCTTCATCAAAAATACCTGTTGGTTGGTCAGACAACTTCGGAAACACCCAGTCCCACAACTTTCCAACGTCACAATTTGAAGCAGCTGGTATTAGTATAGTATAAACAATTCACAACATAGCATTAAAAATAACCATTCTCTGGACATAACACCTGTCAGCTGATATATTTAAATTTTAGGTGTAAGGTTTTAGCTCATTTGTGATCATTGCTCAAATTTTATTTAGAGATAAATCAACTATATTATTGTAACACTGGTGAAAATGAGGAATGATGGAGGATGTCAGATTTTAAGTAGAACCAAAGTTTCAGTAACAGTTTAGCTATTGAGAATGTTTCACAGGTGACTTACTGTATGGGTCACTATAAAATGGACATTATTTAACATGCCCAACTGATTAGTTTGTTTGTGAATGCCATTCATCATTTTATTAGGAGAATCCTGGTAGCAACAGCCTGAGCAGCACAGAGACACACAGACAGGTGAGCTGCAGGCTCTCAGGTGTGCTCTGATGTCATAGTGAAATGTCTGGCTGCAAGTTAATGAGCTAATTGAAAAACAAACAAGTGGAAGTTTTTCAGATGATTTAAAGATAAGTTAATGTTTAGGCATTGCTGTGGCTGAGTCATAATGGCATCTGTTTGAAATCACAAAAAACATTTATATGATACAACTTCTTTTTTAGGCAAATCATATAAGCAAATACAATATTAAATCAACCCTATCTATCTTTAGGGTGTACCAGCAGAGATCTTAAGGTGTTGAATGGTTTGTGGCCATTTCTGACTCCTTGTGACTCCTTGTGACTTGGTTAGATGTTTTGCCATGTAAGGTAGAGTCACTGGAGTGCTTCTGGTGGTCCCTGTTGATTTAATTGTCAGTTTTGGTCTAATGTTGGGGCATAACTTAGATCACGTGATAACTTAGATGATGACCTGAGCAAGTTCCATTCTCCAAAGAACACCATGGAATATGATCAAAAGCTCTAGAAAAAAGCAACTTCTGTGATCCTGTGTTCCCAAGGTCAAAAATGAATCTCCATGCTCAACCTATATTTATGTTTTCCCGACAAGCGATGGTTGTGAGATATTGACTGTTGTCTCTGAAGAAAGAGGTCAGGGTGGATGATTGGGCACATAGGTGTCGCAAGGGCTGGGCTAATGAGGCTTAAGCGCCAAATGTTTTCAGCAAAGCCATGAATGGTTTACTTTATTGGCATTTTTAGAACTAAACCCTGATCACAGTCTGCATAGGAACATGTTTCATATGTATTAAAGAAGGCAAAAGCAGTTTTTTTGACAGTTAACTGTGTGTTTGAAGTAATAATAATAATAAATAGTTAACTTATTTAGCACTTATTTATTGATTGAAGCATGACCCCAGACTCATTCAAAGATTTCTGGGCTAAGCCCCGGATCTCCACTGACCCTAGAACCCATCCCTGGTTGGGCGTACAAGGTGTCTGTCTTTGACACCCAAGACACATCCTGATGTCTGTAGTGTTACACACACGATGCCCTTTTTCTTCTGAAATCATGATGTTCAATTCCTTTTCCCACTTTCCCAAAAGTTTTACATAAAATGTATTTTTGGCCTGACAGTCCATTAAACTATGATAAAGTTTAGAAATAATCCTTGATGTTTTTTAATATGCATTGACCATCACTTCTACCACTGGATTCTTTTCTTCTGGTGCCTCTCTTTTTACTTTTTTTTTTGTAATATTGTCTCAGTTGAAGATATCTAAACAAGTCTTGATTCCTTAATGCAAATCTATCCTTCAAATCTTGAAAACTTCTTAGGTCTGCATTTACAGTTACAGTACAAAATGCAGTCACTCCTTTTTTCATCTACTCTTTAAATGTTGACTCATACATCCCTGGTTTAAATTCACTACCCAAAGATATCCAATATATTTTAACACTTTTTGTCCTTTTTTCAATTTGAATTGTCTGGTAAGAGTAAACCAGGTTTCTAACGTAAATATTTTTATACTTATAAATATTGTATACTCATGATGTGTCCAGGGAGTGCTTTTTCTCCCAAGAGTGTTTGGATGTGGTAGCCAGGGATATATGTCTCAATTTCTTTCTAGATATAAAGCTATCATCACACCAGTCAATTAGTGGTCAAAGTTAGGCTGCATAGAAATATACCTTCAAATTTGGAAGTGCCATTCCACCGTTATCCTTTGGCAACTAGAGTGTAGTGTATCGGACTCTGGCTTTCTTCCGTCCCCAAATAAATCTAGAAACTAATTTATCCCACTCTACGAATTTTGGTGGTACCTCTATTGGCAGGGATTGAAATAAATACAATAGCCTTGGCAAAATGTTTATTTTCACCACATTTAGCTTACTACTGAAATCCATTGGGTATGTAGACCATCTTTCTATATCCTTTCTTGTGTTTTGGTTGATGCAATTATAATTGGCCCCATACAACATTGATATATTTTTTGTTCTATAGACCCCAAGGTATTCAATTAATTAAATCCCATTTAATATTATACTTTAGCTTGAATAGGACAATTTGAAATATTCTATTTATATCCTGCATAGTAATTTAACTTCTCTATGATCTGCATCATCCTTGGAAAGGAGGCGTCAACATCCGTGAGATATATCATCACATCATCTGCAAAAAGGTCATTCTATGTTCTCTGTCCCCTAAAGCTACTCCCTTCAGTTCACTATCTTGACAGATCGCTTGGGCCAATAGTTCAATATAAAAAGCATCAGGTTAGGACTAAATCAACATCCCTCTCTCATTCCTCTTCCTAACAGAAATCTCTCAAATAAGGAACCATTCACCTTTACCCTTGCTGTAGGTTGCTGGTAAACTGCTTTGGTACATTGAATTGAGTCTACAGTAAAGCCAAATCCTTCTAGTGTTTGATATAAAAGTTCCCAATTAGCCCTATCAAAAGCCTTTTCTGCTCAAGGCTTATCAGGGCTGCACCTGTACTTTTCTTTTGAATCCTGTGTATTTTATGTTAAGTTCTTCTAATATTATCTTGCAGTGTCGGCCTGTTATAAACCCAGTCTGGTCTTCATCAATTAAATCTGGCATGGACGTTTCAAATCATTTGGAAACAATTGAAGTATACTGTATATCTTATAGTCTACATTTAGAATTGATTTCGGTCTATAGTTTACAATTTTCCTTGTCTTTGTTCTCTTTGGGGATTAGTGCTATGATCGCCTCTTTCCATGACGGGGTGTCTTACCTTCTTTGATAATCCAATTAAAGGTTCTTAGAAGAAGTGGTTTCAGCTCATTCCAAAATATATTGTACCATTCACTAGGTGCCTGGGGCCTTGTTTGTTTTTAACCTGCCAATTGCCTTCTCTGTCTCCTCCAGTGTTATTTCTGCTGTGATCTCATTTTAGTTTCATTTTGTATCTTTCCAATACAGGGTAGATCTAGTGTACTTAAGAAAATCCTCATTGCTCTCCCATCTACTGTAGAGAATGTGTATAATTATTTTAGTACTCCAGGAAGATATGTTCTATTTCTTTTGGCTCACTCTTTAATTTATTTGTACAGGGGTCTTTAATTGTGTGAATGGTGTTGTCAGCCTGTTGTTTGCGTAGCCTCCGCGCAAGTCATTTAGTGGATTTAGGGCCCAGCACATAATACGCCTACCCAATATCTCATCCACTTGTACCCTCAAAGCTTGTATTTGTTTATGAATCGTCTGGTCCTTGTTATTTTTGTACTTCTGTTCTAAATCCTTCAGATCTTCGATCAACTTATTATATGTTTCCATTCTGGTCTTCTCAATATACATTGTCTTAGCTATTTGTTTACCTCGTATTAAAGCCTTCAATGAATCCCATAATATGGATGGATCTACCTTACCATTGTCATTTTCCATAAGATATCTTTTGATTTCCATTTTTTTGTCATTAACAGTTGTTTTATTGTTTAGTATCCCAACATTTAATCGCCATACGGTGTCCTTACTTCTACTGTCCAATTGAATTGTTAAGTATATTGCACTGTGGTCTGATACATCAGTTATGCCAATTCTGCAATCTGTAACCCTATAGCAGTTTCTTTTCTGCATTAAAAAATAGTCTATTCTAGAATAAACTGAGTGTGGCATCGAATACTGTGTATAGTCTCTCTCTAGAGGATGAAAATTTCTCCAGACATCAACAAAGCCCATTTCTTCACAGGTAGTGTTGAGTAATTTTGTTAACTGATTCTTATTCTTCTTTTTGCTTGTTGTATCTAGATTGTGATTCAATATCAAATTCTGATCCCTTCTGCTTCCATTGCAACAATATAAATTTTTAAAATATCAGATTTTGATTTTTTTTTTTATCACTATCAGGGTGTGCATAGATGTTTACCAGTGTCAGAACATTATTTTCCACTTTGCCCTTTACTATAATATACCTCCCTTCTTTATCTTTTATTTCCAAATCGTTTCAGTTTCTCGTGTTCTTGTTTTGATAAATGGGTTTCTTGAAGAAAGGTAATATGCATATTTTGTTTTTCAATTTCGTCATCACTTTGGCCCTTTTATTCAGATTACCCAGACGATTAACGTTTAAGTCCTTCATATTGCATAATTATACTTGATGTGATTGATTTCACTGTACCCCCTCCATTCAACAACAGAACAGTTCTTAACAGTGAACCGGAACATATTAACAAACAAAAATGTTTTGCCTAGCAAAAAAAAAAAAAAAACTTGGACTCCCAAAAAAGGGCATTCTCTCTACATATGGGAAATAACCCAATATGGGTCCCTCCACTCATTTGCTCTAATATTCTGCTTGTCTCCCTATTAGTCGGATTCATCTATCATAGAAGGTACAGTGCATCCGGAAAGTATTCACAGCGCTTCACTTTTTCCACATTTTGTTATGTTACAGCCTTATTCCAAAATGGAATAAATTCATTTTTGTCCTCACAATTCTACACACAATACCCCATAATGACAACATGAAAAAAGTTTTTTTGAGATTTTTGCAAATTTATTAAAAATAAAAAACTAAGAAATCACATGTACATAAGTATTCACAGCCTTTGCCATGAAGCTCAAAATTGAGCTCCGGTGCATCCTGTTTCCACTGATCATCCTTGAGATGTTCCTACAGCTTAATTGGAGTCCACCTGTGGTAAATTCAGTTGATTGTACATGATTTGGAAAGGCACACACCTGTCTATATAAGGTCCCACACTTGACAGTGCATGTCAGAGCACAAACCAAGCATGAAGTCAAAGGCATTGTCTGTAGCCCTCCGAGACAGGATTGTCTCGAGGCACAAATCTGGGGAAGGGTACAGAAAAAATATCTGCTGCTTTGAAGGTCCCAATGAGCACAGTGGCCTCCATCATCCGTAAATGATGTTCGGAACCACCAGGACTCTTCCTAGAGCTGGCCGGCCGTCTAAACTGAGCGATCGGGGGAGAAGGGCCCTAGTCAGGGAGGTGACCAAGAACCTGATGGTCACTCTGTCAGAGCTACAGCATTCCTCTGTGGAGAGAGGAGAACCTTCCAGAAGGACAACCATCTCTGCAGCAATCCACCAATCAGGCCTGTATGGTAGAGTGGCCAGACGGAAGCCACTCCTTAGTAAAAAGCACCTGAAGGACTCTCAGACCATGAGAAACAAAATTCTCTGGTCTGATGAGACAAAGATTGAACTCTTTGGCATGAATGCCAGGCGTCATGTTTGGAGGAAACCAGGCACCGCTCATCACCAGGCCAATACCATCCCTACAGTGAAGCATGGTGGTGGCAGCATCATGCTGTGGGGATGTTTTTCAGCGGCAGGAACTGGGAGACTAGTCAGGATAGAGGGAAAGATGAATGCAGCAATGTACAGAGACATCCTGGATGAAAACCTGCTCCAGAGCGCTCTTGACCTCAGACTGGGGCAACGGTTCATCTTTCAGCAGGACAACGACCCTAAGCACACAGCCAAGACATCAAAGGAGTGGCTTCAGGACAACTCTGTGAATGTCCTTGAGTGGCCCAGCCAGAGCCCAGACTTGAATCCGATTGAACATCTCTGGAGAGATCTGAAAATGGCTGTGCACCGACGCTTCCCATCCAACCTGATGGAGCTTGAGAGGTGCTGCAAAGAGGAATGGGCGAAACTGCCCAAAGATAGGTGTGCCAAGCTTGTGGCATCATATTCAAAAAGACTTGAGGCTGTAATTGCTGCCAAAGGTGCATCAACAAAGTATTGAGCAAAGGCTGTGAATACTTATGTACATGTAATTTCTTAGTTTTTTATTTTTAATAAATTTACAAAAATCTCAAACTTTTTTCACGTTGTCATTATGGGGTATTGTGTGTAGAATTGTGAGGACAAAAATGAATTTATTCCATTTTGGAATAAGGCTATAACATAATATGTGGAAAAAGTGAAGCGCTGTGAATACTTTCCGGATGCACTGTATATCCTTTGAACCAGAATTATAGCAAATGGACTTGTCTGAGAATGTGTATATTGATTATATGCTGCTATGTTATGTTTGTAAACCTAAATGTTCAGTAACTGTAAGATCTCAGTGTTTTAACACAGTTTGGTGAAGACCACTGAAGTGTCTTTCTTCAAAATTCTTGTTCAAGCAGTGGTGGCATGTTGGTATCTCAGTGTCTCCTCTAGGTTGTAGCCTTTCCGTTGTAGCTCTTGCACGGCTTCCCTTGCGTTGTTGTAGGTTTGGGGTCCGCTGTCCCAGTGAGTATGCATCTTGGTGAATGGTATCTGGACAAAAAATAGTGGCAGACAAAACAAACATAAATGCCATATTTCCATCATGTTTTCCACCATTTGAGGGGCACTCTTTTAATGATGTCATTTGTTGCACCCTCTTCTTCTGCGATGGTTTGATGGCACCTGACAGGAGAATTAGCACCACCAAGTATTTATCTAGATGCGCTTAACTTCTAACATCTGAATAATGGTAGTGGATGGAAATGCCCATTAATTCACATTTTCTTTTGTAAATTTGGTTCAAATTTGTGCTACATTTGGATGGAAACCTGGCTATGGCAAACCCTTTTTAGTTTTTTTTTTTGTTTGTTTGTCTGTGGTGGATAATAATAATTGAATGCTCTAAATAAATAATTGTCAAAATCGCTTGGCTTTGATTGTTTTCAGGTTAGACACATTTTCGATGTATTTAAAGAGTTACTGCACACTTAAACGTGTTTTTTGAGCTGTAAACTAAATGACATGAATGTATAAAAATCAGCATTTCATGGGTTGAAAATGGCTCAAAGACGCCATCTACTGTTTTAAATCAGCCCTGAACCTGCAAAGCCAATGCTGACATACAGTCAACCTGTTGGGACCTGTCTACGTCATGAAATTTATACAAAACACTCTAATTAGTGTCAGTCAGTCTATCCCATGTCTCCTGACCCACACATTATGTAGCCACGAGGCCACGCCTCCTACAGTCGTTGTTCCCTAACTTGTTGCATTTTTTTTATTTGCTGGGAGAGAGGGTTCTAGCAGAATCTGAGGGTGGAGTTACACTTTAATATTTGACTCACAATTGTTGCTTCTATGCATAGGCGTAGATTTCGGGGGGATGCAGGGGACACATCCCCCTCAATATTTAGAACACATGCATTTGTCAAATAAAAACATGAAAGTAGGCTATTACACTTTATTATTACTGCTATTACCATTACCATTGTTACCATTATTATCAATACTATTGTTCATATAATTACAGATGTGGTATTTGCAACCCCCTCTTTTTTTATGTTATTTTTAATTACAATATTAATATTAATTTTGTGGCTGTTATGATATTCCAGAAAGTGGGTTTAGTGAAAACTCCCAAGTTTGCTAATAATGAGATGAGGGGAAACTCTGGGTTTTCAGTTCCAAAACAGAGATCACTGTCAACCTAACCTGCTCACTGGCAGCTTTTCTTCAACAAACTCTGAGTGTCTCTCTGTCTCCTCCCCCTGTTGAGTCTGAAGGAGCTATCTGACACGTTGTTTCACTTCCTCATTCATACAGTCGATATCAAAGCATGTTCATTTGCAGACGTTTACGTCTTTGGAAACATCTAAATTCCAGTTGGACATTAGTTTGTCACCTTAGCACTATCTTTAATATTACCACTTTTATGATCAATCAGTCATCAATGTAAAGACAGAGACAGCGATCTTACATTTAAATATTACACATGGTGGATTCATCCTCAGCTTAGAATAAAATCTATTCGCTGTCCTTTATAACACTGTGACTCTGTGGACATTAAGGCAGGTTGTCAACCAGTTCCCCTGAACTGAAACATTTATCATACATTACTGTAGTAATCACTGTTTAAATAAAACACATCTGTATAAGACACTGATCAATGAATAATCATTTTTAATGTTGTGGAACATTCCTATCACAGTTAGCATAGCATGTTGGAGATGATGTGAATATTCTGAGTGAGGATGATTGTGGTGCAGCTGAAAAGACTTTAAGATTTTAAAATATAATGTAAACTAAATGTAGCCTAGGCCTTTATAAGTGAGTTTTTAAATATAAGCTGCATAAAATCTTAATGTGTTTTAACAGCATTTCAGTGACTATGTTTTAATTTACACACGTTGAAATATGGTTATTAAATGCTACTGTAAGAAAGAATTTAAAATGTAAAATAGACTTCTAAAAATGTACACTCAGTTTTAACCTAGACGCCTTTTCAACTGCAAATTGATGATGGCTTTTTCTCATTCACCACGCACACGCTTAACTCAGAGTGAACATACTCAAAGTTGATTGAATTAACTCTGGAACCGAAAACTCTCATCTCAGGGTTCATCAACTCAGAGTTCAGGGTTAGGCTCAGAGTTTGTTAAACCTGCTTTCTGGATTAGACCCCTATGACTTCAGTTATTCATTATTACTGACTTCATCGTCAACTTGATGTTATTATGTTGGTATATTATTGGTGCTATTGTTGCTTTGGTCGCTGCTATCATCATTCTCATTTTGATGATGTTGCCTTTACTGCTGTTGTTGTCACTGTGGTTACTATAGCTATTATTATTATTATTATTATTATTATTTTCACAGATCTAATCCCAATCTTTACCTAAAACAGTAATGATTATAATTAAAGGTAGTGTAAAATTACTTAATTATTGGTCTAGTCGCTAGTATTGTTGTTGTAATGATGAAGATGATTGTCAAGATGGAATAAAAACAAAAAATCTTAAACATATGTATATCTCTCTCTCCCCTACTTCTTCCTCTCATCTCATATCATCTTCATGTTTAGGCCATACATAGACATACAATTAACAATTACGCTTAACCCACTCTCAACAACCCACTCCTTTCACCTACTTGTTCTTTCTTCTTATCATTATTATTTATTAATTTATCTTTGTTAACTAGTGTATACTCATCTATCTATCTATATTTGGTTTTATTCTGTTATGTTTTACTCTTATGTTTCATTTATCCCTTCATCTTAATCATATCAGAGAGATGGGACCAATTCGGACTGGACCCTAGTGACTGGGGGGCTTGGGGACTGGACTAGTGTGGGACAGCTTGGAGTCAGAGGACCTGAACAGCCCCCTCCCCGGTCTAAAGAGGATCTAGCCTGCAACAGGCCTCCTAACCTCCTACGGGTCCACTGGGGGCCTAAAGCAAGCGAGAGCAAAGAAAGCAAGAAAAAGGAGAAGGGGGAAAGAACTAAAAAATCAAGAATAGAAAAGGTTAAAACAAGCAAACAAACATAAAAAACAAATAAATACATAAAATTCCACCGACCCAGCTATCCTCACCTAACCCACCCCAGATCCACTCCAGCGCCTCTTTGTCCTTGGGGCCCAACCAGAGATGCCCTCCAAGAGCATTGTAGCGATGTTTTTTTTTCTTTTCTTTTCATTCTTACTTTTATTGTCTTCCCCTTTTGCTCTCTCTCCCCTCTATTACTTCTACAAAGAAAACCCACCCACCTACACGTGTACTACAATAAGTTCATCTAAGCCAAACATTATGCCCCGTTTTCGTTGTTCTTTTATTTCTCTCTCTCCTCTTTCTTCGTTTTTTTTTTTTTTGTTGTTTTTATTGTTGCTGCTGTTTTACTTTGTTTTCCTTCTCTTTTTCCTCGGTTTGTTTGAGTCTAGTTCACCCTCTTGTCTTGTGCTGTGTCTTCGTGTTGGTCACTATAAACACATTTAAAAAAGAAAAACAAACATGTAAGTAGTTAAGGACATTTATTTTGACAAATGCTAGAACGCAACTCATAGACGCAAAAATGCCTCCGGTAAAGTAGGTGGAAACACAATTCTAACAGGAGGGAAACACATTTCGACGGGGGAACGGGCTTCCACACACCATTGAAGCGTCGCCCCGCGGTGGTTAGGGGTAGGTTCAGCCGGCATCCGCTTATTGCCTGGACTCGCTGTTTTCCCAGAACAACTCTACCACCTAGCAGTAGCTTATTTAAACCATATATTTACATTTATAGGTTACTGTATAGAGTCTGTGGTTGGTAAATGCATGTGCTCTAATCGAGGGGTGACAAGCTATTCTGTCTATTTAGAAAAACGTCTTTCCCACTTTGAAATTAAACACAAATACACCGAAAGCCCAGATGTCCCAGTTTTCCACCAGCACCATCATTTACGAATCTGTGGAGCTGGGACCAGCGTTAAAATGGTCTCAAAATCCCGAAAGCCAAAGTAACCTGATCCGTGCGTAACACGAGACCAGCAGTGCATAAAATAATAACACCTACTTTCATATACCAAAAAGGACGGAATTGCGTTCTCCTCTTGAGCGATGAATCTCTCTAACATCTGGGGCAATTTTGGGTTAAATTAAAATCAATTAAATAAATCAGTTAAATATGCATTATTGACAGATGAACAATATTGCCAAAACGTCAAGGATGGAATCAATAAAGAAACAGACAGATTAATACAGAAAAGCTAAAATGCAACAAAATAGCTGTTTTTGTCTTTCTTTAGCTATAATTTGATTTTGAGCAGCTTGATCTCCCACTCAAATTAAAAACACAGTACATCCTTCACACATCCTTTCATTTAATTAGAAATTAAATTTACACTAAATGACTCATCTGATTTAATTTGGAAATAAAATCTGATTTAATTTGGAAATAAAATCAGAGTGTGTGTGCGTGTGTGTGTATCAGCCATCTGCTAGTCACTCCAAGTCCTAACTCACTTAGGAGAGCTCTCTGAAATCATTTTGGAACTGCAAGCAAGTCTTAACAAAACATTTATGCAGACACTTCTTCTATGATTAAGCACAAAATTAAAGGAAACCTTCATCTGATTGCTTCTGAATACTTCTTGTGTTTCTTGGAGCTATTTTTTATTGATGTTACCATGTTACCAGATCTACTAATTTACTAATATCTTATCATAACTCATCAGTTATCATAACTGACAGAAATGATAACAAAAATAAAACACAAATTGTAATAAACCATAGTTTACCTTTAAGAATAACCTTTTAGTCTGAGCAGCATTAAACATTCCAGCCCAAATTCATACCTAAACCTCCTTGAGGAGAACCGCTGAGCCAACATGTAGACAGGGAAAAACAAAAATGTTCAAGACATTTATTATGCATACTGGTCGTCATAGAAATCAATTTGAAAATGCTTCATTGAAGACTGGAGTTTCATTTTTGAGATACTGTCATTATTCATCATCCATAATGTTCTTAGCAGAATATGATGCAGCACTTTGTTTTATGTACAGACATGAATTTGATTCATATTGGTAATCTGTTCATTTTACAACATATATATTACATCCACGGCTGCCATCGCCAGGAGGAGTCATATGTCCCATGTAATGTTACTGTGAAGGTCAGGAGCCACAGCAGGGCCTGTGGCTCTCCACACACTTCACATCAGAAGATGCCACAACAGGCAACAAAAAAATAATTTACAGCCCCCCTAAAAACCACAGATTCGCTCACTTCAACAAGCTTTTTTTTTTTTTTTTTTTGCCTATTCTCAAATTATTGCCAATAATATTTAAACATTTGAAATACAGTAACAGCTAGTGTTAGTGCAGTAAATAAGAGAAGAAATGAATGAATGAAGCAAATTAAGGAATCTCATATCTTAAATCGCTCCACTACACCACCTCAGTCCTCCAACATCTCTTCATCTCAGTTTAAATAGGATTTTTTTCAACTACTGTACAAAAACAGGCTTGATCAGTTCAGATGAGTATGTTTTCCACATTGACCCTCCCTCTGCATAGAGCTCCTCTGCTGACCTTGGTGTTCTTCTCGTGATTCCAAGCAGGTACTTGCAGGTGGGAGGGGGCAGAGTAAAATATAGTAGTGACACATCGGTTGTGCGGAGTCAACTCACTTAGCAGCTTGCCAGATAATTATGCCAAGTATGACAAGCACGATGGAACAAACCATAGCAAGGATACACATCTTCTTCCGGGACTTTTGCTATGATAAAGAAAGCAGAGACAGGAGGGTTATTGGCAGGGACTTCACTGAATAACAGCACTTAAAGTGACTGCTGCAAACTCACCTGGTAGTAGGCGGCTCTCTGGAGCTGCTCTGTTCCTCGTTCTACATGAACTTCAGCATTCTCCACATTTGCCTCTATGCTATCTGCAGGGCAGAACATACAGCAAGTGTAACATATGCTTCTTGCATGTTACATTAAATACATAATTTGATGTTTAAATTGTTACTTTGTCTAATAGCAAAATCTTGTAATATAGAATTTAATTTTGTCAGTAATGTTCCCTTTATTTGATAGTTGTAAATTGTACATATTTGTGTTATTTTCATATTTTTATGATTATTTTATATTACATATTTATTACTAAGCTACACAGTATCCATGGTAACAATGCAGTTATAAAGTCCATCACCGGGGGAACAAGTCAGACCGGGCTTGTATCCCACAGGTGAGTGGTTGACTTTTAAATGAAAACCTGTAAATATTAATGTATAGCCTATCAGTGAGAGAGACGGTAACTAAATTGACATCCAGAGTAATTATCTATGTGTACTAATTTATCTGTATCAGTAGTGTCTTTGTGTAATGTGAAATCTTTAAGAAGTCTTGGACCGTTGGCTCTATAATTTGTCATCCATCCATCCATCCATCCATGTTTATTTAGATTGGCTATAGAAATCATTCATTAGTATTGTAAGTTTCCTTTGTTTATGATTCTTTTATACTGAATAGTTTTATTGAGACCGGGCTTGTATCCCCCAGATCCCGAAGTGCTTGTAAGCAATAAATCATCTGTGAATCGACATCGGAGCTGTTTCTCAGCGTTGGAGTTAACTACTGTAACTGTCAGCCGTTAGTCCATCAACATCACAAAACACAACGCAGAGACTATTGGCTGTTATCACTATCAGCGATATAAGAAATATAGTTGCTGTATTATAAACTGTACTCAAGAGTAGATAGACCCTGGTTACACAAGGTCAGCTGGGAACTTAAGAAGTCACAGGATTCTTACAGTGGAAACGGTTCAGGTTCGTAGCATCCACAATAAAACACACTCTTCACTTGTGCACTACTTGCACAGCTGCTTTCCTACTCATCATCAGTGAGTAGATCAAGAAAACAACAGGATTGGTCACCTATTAAACATTGAAAAGGACCTATGTTTACATTTTCTTGACAAGCTCTTGTGTTTGTGTGAATAATGACATTGTCTGTCATGGTTAATTCAGTATAAATTCAGTATATATGTATATATACAGTATGTACATTTACAGAATGTATATCACACAATACATAGAGATACTGGTGGATTCGGGTGTGTGGGTTTGAATAGAATATAACTGGACCAGCTGTTCTGATGTTTTCCACTGTTGGTGTCTTTTGTACATTACAGATCCACAGAATCGTGAGTATAACAACCCCAGTGCTACTCACCAATCATTTCTCCCTGATCGTGGATCATCACTGCCAGGTCCTTGAAGATCTGGTTTACATCCATGATGTCAGACTGAAACAGACAATAAGCTGGTATCAGCTGTGGCAGGTGTTTGTGGTCTCAGGATATGACAGTAGATTTAGGCCAGTAGCCATGGTGGGGGGCTGATGGTTTTCCACTGTGTGCTGTTATGTATTAATATTAGAAATGGTAAGCAAAGGCTGACCTCCAGCTGTCTGATGTTGGTTTCTCTCTCCTTGATGAGCTCCAGGTCCTCCTCTGTGATGGCCACCTCCTCTGTCTGGGTGGTCATCTGACCCCAATCCTCTTGGCTTTACACAAACAGGACAACAGTTAAAGAGTTGGAATAATGTGTGTGAACACAGACTTTAACGGTTACAACAGAATACTGAACACAGCTCCAAAATATTGTGTCCATAAACTAACTGATCTTCCTTGCTGCTGTGTTTATTGTACGTTGTTTTCAATCTTGTTTTCTCTTTCTTTTGCACTTTGTGCTGTATGAATGTATGAAACAACTTCTAAAACAACAAAAAAACTATTACATAACCACAAAGTGAATATTTTGCGAACACTTTCACACATGCATTCTGTAACATTGCTGAGTCCATCTATTTGTTAAGTAATGGCTTTTGTATGGAAGATTTAAAGGTACTCTAAGTAGAATTTTAAATTTATTAATCGCTTTGTATTGCTTATGTGTAAATGGTTGTAACCTGACTTACAAAATGAGACCTTCCCCAACTTTCTCGGTTGCCTATAACAGCCTGTGGACTGATTTCTATGTAAAGGACTCGGGGTGGTTTTTCCAGGAAAATCCAAAAGATGTGACATTTATGTGCTCTCCTGAGTGCCTTGCCTCTCTTCAGCTCCCCTACAGTGCCAACAGTGTGCAACACTAGCTAAAGTTTGCTTAGAAATGGAGTCCGCTAATGTCAACAAATGGCCGGTGTAGGTACCAGATATGCTCAGCCTGGCAGATCTGCTGTGTGAATGTGTTACGTCATCTGCCAGGCCGAGCATATCTGGTACCTACACCAGCACCCACCACAGCACACAGTCCAACACAATGTCCACGTAGTTTGCTTGCTAACACGGACAAATTGCTAGCTAGTTAACATAGCAAAATATTGTCTTGAGTGGATAAGGTCAGCTAATTCATCCAGACTTCCTGGGCTGATCTGACTGGTAAATTGGCTAGCTTGCTGTTTGCAAATTACTTTATCAGCTAATGTTATGAAGCAGCCAGCTAGCTATAACTTAGCTACACGGCAAGGATCTGTTGTTGGTGCATAACGTTAGCTGATAAAGTAAAGCAAACGGCAAGCTAGTTAGTTTCATGGAGTCAATGGTCCAAATAAAATACAGGAACATTACAGATAGTAACGTTATTCTAAATATGATTGTAAATCCCGTTCAGTCTCGTATATTGTCACGTCCAATCCCTGTTTTGGCCGACGCACAGGATGCTGACTGCAGTTCACTTAACAGCCACCGGTGTCATTAATAACAAGGACTTTCTGAAAACTCCCCATATAACCTTTAAAATACTTAAATTAAATTAAATCAAACAAAGAAATAAAGTCAAATACAACCCACATTTATATATGCATTTCCTTGTTATGTATGCATTTATTGTCACAATTAAATGAAAAACATGATTTAGCTTTTTGTCTTTAATAACTGAAATGTTATGTTGTCGAGGTCAAATAATGTCCCATGGGGTTCATTTGGCGACCATCTTGAATTGATGGCCAAATGAATTGCGAAAAACTGCGATTTTCATAACTCCTGAACCAAACAACATACAAAGACAAATAAACTCACTTTTTCATATACTTTTGACACCAGGAATCAAATGGAATGGTCATTGACATGGTACAACCACTCTTTATTGGAAACAGGCAAATAACACATTTTAGGCTCATAGCAATATGACATTTGCTATTTTGTTTTGCAATAGTTTCCTGCAATACCCAAATGAAACTATACTGCTCAAAGAAATTGAAGGAACATATTTTTAGAATGGCACACCCGGTCTACCATAAAAGTTAGATTTTGTGCACCGTTTGTGTGATTAGAGGATTAGTTTAGCTACAGAAGAGTTCGTGTTTTAATGGTCTGAAGTGTGAAAAAAATGTCTATAGGAGTGGCTGTGTGAACATACCCTTGTATAAGCAATGGTGTCACTTTCATTAGCTAATTATCCAGTCTATGGACAGGATGATGTTTCCTGCATTGTGATTGTCTCCCGATAGTTGTTAGTGCTGTTAGATGAAATTTGGACCAGACTGATGTTGCCAGAGCAGTTCAACTGCTGGAAGATAGTGAAGAGGTTCAGGTGGTAGCTCGTCTATTTTATGCGTCTCCAGGTGTGTTCAACTGACTATGGAGACATTAACAAGACAGGGCAGTACTGCAGGAGACAAGGTCAAGGTTGTTTACATATGACAATTATCTCGTCACCATGTCTCGTCGAAATCGCAGAGTAGTACATCTCAATCCTTGGAAACTGATTTCCACCGTGCCACCGGAGTTCACTTATCCAACCAGACTGTTCACACCTCTTCTCACTGCAGAACACCGTACAGCATGACTGAACTTTGCACGTGAACACCAGAACTGGCAACTTTGTCACTGGAAGCCGGTACACTTCACAGACGAAAGCAGGCTTACTGTTTCAACTAATGATAGGCATGTTAGAGTTTGGAGACGCCAGGGAGAGCGGTATGCTGACTGCTTGTTGAAGTTGATGGGTATGGTGGAGGTCCAGTCATGGTTCCAGAGTGTGTGGGGGTGGTTGTACAGACCTATACGTGTTCTGCAGAGGTGATATAACCGCTGTCAACAGTGCGTAGGCACAGATGTGTAAATGGGTGCGTATGATCATTCCTATCCAAAGTGTGGAATTTATGAACTTTTACTTAGGAATGTGTGTAAATATAAGCACAGCTCTGACCATGCTTACGCACAGCATCCAGTGGAAGAATAGGGAAACTGCAAATAGAAAGCATTGCGAGTGTCACAACATGCATTAAACAATCTCAACATCCACATATGTTCTGTATTTTCTTGGATTAATAATTACTCAATTAGTAATTTGTCTAGGTAGAAACAGACATGTAGCCTAATTGGTGTCAACATCTATAAAAGACATCTGTGACAGGTATTTGAAAATGTAACATGGCTCATCTTGCATTACTGAAAGATTTAGCAAACCATGCACTCTGCAGGGAGCGTGTTTTCAGAGCCTGCGCTATTAATGTCAAATTTGGTTTAATCTAAATAACAATTATTTCACGGTTAGTCTGTCATTTAAAATTATTTTCTCTTACACATCGCAATAAAGATTTGCAAATACAGTGGTTTGTTTCTTTTACCGTCAATATGGATGTTTGATGGTCCAGCTTGTTCTGTGGGTACAGTGTCACTGACTCCATGATGCCAGAGAAAGCTGTATTGCCAATGATGCTGGCAATGCGTGTGTCCAAAGGTGAGAGTTCTGTTGTGCTTTGTCCTCCTCCAGTTGCAAAATGTTGCGCCTATGCGCTGTTACATGTTTTTTGGCATTTTTTGGCATTGATTTTAATATCAAACCTTTTTTTTTCTGACAAAGACCTCTCCTCAGATCCTACAGAATTAACTGCACTTGTTACCGTCTCCCATGCAGCATCTTTTCTTTTGTTAGTTACACCTGCACTAAGTGAACTGAACAACAGCTTTTGGTTGGATTCAACTTCAGCAACAAGCACCTCAATTTCTGTGGCTGAAAAGTTTCTTTTTTTGCCCTCGATTTTTTGTACTTATGCACATTCTAAATTTTCTTTGTACAACAGAATTTAGAACCTTTTCTACACAATGTTGATGAATGAGGGCCCTGGAACCTATTGTCACACCGTTTGCAGGCACTGTTGGTGATGACTTCATCTTAATGCAAGATAATGCCTGTCCGCAGTGTCCCCACACTGGCCGGCCAGGTCTCCTGACCTAAGCTCAATCGAACATGCTATCCAGGCATGTTAGAGGCAGAGAACACCCTCCAGATAATGTTCAGAGCTTTACCAATTGTTATGACCCTGGGTCATGTGTATGTTAAGTGACTGATTTTGATGGTGTGGTCCCTCCCTGCCTGAGGGTGGTGCTGTTCACAATGTTCTGTTTTTTTAGTATGTTCAGTTCCAGGTGGTGGCTGGTGATTGGACGGGAGACTGGTGGCGCCTACTTTAAAATGTCACCCGCCCAGGCCGACTTCACTCCTTCCCTTTGCCTGACTCCCAACCAGACTGTGCCGTGCCGAGCTGTGCACCGTTTGATTGAAATCGATATCTTAGTGCTAATGTGTTTAGCTACTGTTTTTACGTAAATACTGTTAAAAGAGCAGTCCAGGTATCTGTAGGGGAGAGAAGCTGTTTCTGTTTCTACTATTGTTTTCTCCTGTTTTATGTTAGGGAGTGAGGTAAGATCCCTGTATTTCTTTTTTTCTGTTTCTTTGGGTTAGGTAATTTAGTTGGGTTTCCATAGATTGTTTTGTTTGTTGTTTTGGCTGTGCTCTCCCCGACGCCAATATACCCTGTAATATGAATAAATCATTCATGTTTGGACTGCATCCGTTGTGGCACTGACCATCTTTGGGAGCAGGGAAAGGGGGGAGTCTTTATGTTGTGCACCAGTTTACCCCTAGGCTGTGGCATAACACAATGCGTTAGTTGAAGAATGGCAGGACAAATCTCAAAATGACATTGAGGGATCATCAGGAGTATGTCATGTCAAAGCTTGAGGGGGGCACACAAGTTATTAGAGAACATTTGTGGTAAATAAATGTCACTTTACTTACACTTGGTGCTAAGCATATGTTTTTGGTGCATGTGTTTGTATGAGTGTTCCTTAAGGGTCAAATTGTATTAATATGTTATTATTTCACAGATACTGTGTTTTTTGTTTTGAGTAGTGTAGTTTATTTTCTTATGAATTTCAAGGTCCTGTAGTCCCGAAGTCCTGTGCAGACGGGCACTAGAGCAAGTGGTCTTTGTGTATATTTTTCCAAACGGTGTGGTTGTGCACCATTTGATCAAATTGCTTTTGGTAACATGGTTCATCCCACTCAGCAATTAAACTGAGTGTCTCTTCGTGCATACAATGCCTGTTTTCTTCTTAGCAGCCGTGGCTATGCTATTGCATTGCCATTGGAGGTCATTTCTAAATCACATGAGGTCCCCTGGTAATATTAGTCCCATGCGTATAGGGCTATAGATGGTAATCTGATAATACCAGCTAACTGAAAGCAAAAGTCATCAAAACCCTGTTTCACTGATCATCATCGTTGTCCATCTCATCATTAATCTCCACCTCATCCTCTTCCCAGGATTGGTCCACAAGACCAGACAGGCTCCAAAATCCCTTTCTCTTTCTTCTCCCACCCCTGAACCTCATATGGTTTAGGCCTCCAGATCGGTTCAGCTGCTGTGATAAGTGAGTCATGGAAGGTGGGCAGGCGAGCAAAATCAACTCTTGACTTGCTGTTGAGGGTCTTATTTTCTTCCAGTATCTTCTTGAGCATCTTGGTCCTGAACAGGTTGACTGATGTCTCACGTGCCTGACTGTACATCATGCGTACATCATGTGAAGCCCTCCTGTGCTCCTGCACCTCCAGCTTTACCTTCCACTCGCCCAGCTGACTGTAAAAAGATTGTTTTTCTATTCAATAAACATAAAATGCCAGATTATCTAAAAAATGTTCCACCAACCTGAAAGCCTTTTGAAATTTGGGGTTCTTCTGGAGCTTTTTGAGTGGTGCCATCTTGCTCTGCCTGCATCATGCCATCAAACCAGGCTTCCAAGTCGCCAGTAGTGAGGACCCCGGACACCTCTTCTTCATCCCCCTGCATCACACTGACGCCATCAACGATCTACCTTGACACTGGCACGGGCAGGCACTGTCAGCTGGTCAATTTCACAGAGATAGCCACCTTTACACCTTACTATGTGTTCAGTGTTGAGGACTGTACTAGCGCCTTCAAGGGCAAGGTGGCACTGCTCAAAAAGTTCCAGAAGTACCCCAAATTTCAAAAGGCTTTCAGGTAGATGGATGAATTTTTAGATCATTTGGAATGTTATGTATTTTGAACAGAATGCAAGATTTGGAAAGGGCAAATATCCCAATTATCCCAACAATCCTTTTACAGTCAGCTGGGCCTGAATACGAGAGACAAGTCGAGAGACAATTTTGCTCGCCTACCCCCCTGCCAAGACTCACTCATCCCACACATCCAGCAGGTGAACTACAAAGTGGCCTGTTACAAGTGGGCAGATGAGCCGATCTTCTGGAGGCCTAAACCATATGATGAGGATCAGGGGTGGGAGAAGAAAGAGGGAGGGATTTTGGAACCTATCTGGTCTTGTGGACCAATTCTGCCACCCATCTCTCATTGACCTGCTGGCTGCTGGTGTTAGTGATGGGGGTTTTGATGACTTTTGCTTTCAATTAGCTAGTATTATCACACTGCCATCAATGTCAGAGTGATTGCCATCCATTTAATAACCTTGCAGTTGATATAAGAGAATAAACTAGTTTCATCTGGGTATTGCAAATGAAAAAAACAGCAAATGTCATAGTGCTATGAGCCTAAAATGTTATTTGCCTGTTTTAACCAATAAAGAGTGGTTGTACCATGTCAATTACCATTCCATTTGATTCTTGTGTGTTTATTTGTCTTTATATGTTGTTTGGTTCCGGAGTTATGAAAATCGCCGTTTTTCACCATTCACGTGGCCATCAATTCAAGATTCAATTCAATTCAGTTTTATTTATATAGCGTCATATCATAACAAAGTTATCTCAGGGCACTTGGTAGCTGCCAGGATGGCTGCAAAACGAACCCCATGGGACATTAATTGATCTAGGCAACATGAAAAAATCTTAACTAGACACCATTAGGGTCCTAAAAAAAACAGGTTACAAAAAAATGCCATTCGGGTACATGGGAACCTATTTTTCCTGCCGGACTACAGGTGTTTTGCATTTCAGGGTTGTCCAGCATAGATATGCCAATACTAAAACCAAAGCACTGACAAGCTTTCAAGAAGAGGTGCAAGGGAGCTTTTTCATTTTTGACATGAAATCCATTGTACATGCCAAGAA
Source organism: Macquaria australasica (assembly GCA_005408345.1). Taxonomy (NCBI): domain Eukaryota; kingdom Metazoa; phylum Chordata; class Actinopteri; order Centrarchiformes; family Percichthyidae; genus Macquaria; species Macquaria australasica. The sequence goes on along the minus strand of SEMN01001517.1, from coordinate 20,374 downwards.
ATGGAGAAACTTTGTTTGATTTTATTTTGGCATTTTAAATCTTCCATATTTTTGGCTGTCAAACTAATGTATCTATTGTTGACAAGTAATTCGGTACGGCATACAAGTACGGTATGGTAACCTGTCAGCACAGTTAAAGTCTAAGCTCGCACATCTTACTCAAATGGCCATGAAGATCATAGGGAAAAAAGAACATCGCTATCTTCAGCCAGTATATGAAAAATCTGTGTTCATTGAGGCACAGAAGATTCTGAACGGACAAACACACATTCTGAACTCAGAATTCGAGGTGTTGCCTTCAGGCCAACGGTTCAGAATGCCAAATTGCAGGCTAAACCGGTACAAAATTCATTCCATCTTCCATCAAAATATTAAATAGCAACAAATAGTAGTATTATCTGATTTTATTTGGAGCCTAAGATATTACGATCTGATTATTTATCTGGTTTGATTATACCTGGTTTTATTATTTGAAACTTTTGCCTTTTATGACCTTTTATTATTTTAAAGAACTACTGCCTCACACTGAACAAGTTCTATGCGTGTATGTGCATTGTGATGTTGTTGGCAAGTGTGTGTGTATGTGCAGCAGCATGGAGCCCAAGACAACTTTCAGTCTGTGACAATAAATCTTATCTTAGAGTGGGGTTATTTCGTTTTCTCTAAAAGCATTAGATTCAATGCCCACTATTTATTAATCAATTAATTAGAAAAATACAGCATTAGAGGCTATTTATGATTATATTCTGTATTTATTCATATGATAATTTATTTAATAATGTCTTGATTTATTTAATTATTCTTGAACACCTTGGGTCTCCGTAATACACCTTGCAAAGTTCCATATTCCCCAAATTGCTTGACAAGAAGAAACCTTGAATGAATGACAGTCACTTACTTATCAAAAGAAACAAGCTTTTCATCATGAGAACTGTCTTCAGTCTGCAGGAGAAGGAAAAACCTACTATTGCCAAAGTCAAGTCAGCAAAGCACAAATGATCAAAACATGACTTACATGAATCTGAAGTTTCATCACTACTTTCTCATTAATGTGGTTAGGTGAATTCTTTATCTGCCATCCTGTGATGTGAAACAACCACTGACTCCTACTTACTGATAGGCGGGATCCAGCTCTCGCTCTGGCTACTGACTCTTTCTCCTTCTCTGCTGCACGCCGCTGGACTGCTTGGAAGTTGTTGAGAGCTGCTGAGAAATCATTCATCAGCCGGTCCCTCTGGATTTTTTGCTGCCTCTGGAGACCACAGAGCAGAGGGAGACAGATGGTTAGAAAGACAAGGAGGAAATTAATAGAGATAAAGAGGGTCACATTTAGATGCCTTACCATGCCAAAAAATTATTAACAATTAAATCAGACTGTTGGAGAAGCTGTGATAGAAAGAATTTTTGTAACTTGTATAAACTATATTCATTTCAAAATTGGAAGTTATCACTAAATGGAATTTTAGAAATGGACAGAATCAGAAGATAAAGGAGTAAATGTTTTGAGCTCCACACATACATAGTATAGAAGGTTTTATTACTGGACCTGGGCAGATATCGTAATTACATAATCGAGCTACAGCCTTGAGAAGTGGCAAATGTAATGGACTAAATACTGTATCTGTATCTAACTGATTGAGTTAATGATTAATATGACTGGTCAATCAAATCTACAGGTGGGTAATCTCATTAACTGAATATTTACTTAATTTACTGTGTTTAATGATATAATTCTTTTTTTAACATTTTTGTGATTATTTTTCTTTTCTGTGTATTTTTCTTCTTTCTTTTGAAGATAAATATATTTAATGTTGTAAGAATTGAAAAAATGTGCGATGTGAGCAAATAAAAATTTACTATTGCAAAAAAAGTATTTTAAAAAAATTAAAGAATGCAGTCACAAGTCCAATCTCTACCAAGGCCTACTGCTTTCCCTAGGTCTCTTTTGGTTCCAGCGCCTGCGAGCTAGCTTAGTTGTGTGTAGTTAGTTTCATTAATCAGTCCCATTTTTTTCACCTTTATTTATTCATGGGTAGTCTGACTGAGAGCAATGCTCTTTGTTTTCAGAAAAAGAAACACAGTTACACATTCACACATGGAAGCTGTCCAGTACAACTACAGTCTGATTTGCTGGCCACTGAGCAGCTCCACTAGAGCAGTTGGGGTTAATGGCCTTGCTCAAGGGCAGCTCAGTGGTAGTAATGAGGGAGGATCAAGTCGTGAAGATACTTTTGTTCTCGTCCTCGCACAACAATGCGGTGTCGACTGAGCTGTTGTTTACAAAAGAGATCTGTTGTTGTTTCGACCAAGCGTGTTGGCAAGGGAGAGACGTGAAATCCCCAAGGAGTTGGGACTTCCTATTCTTCTAAACAACATATCAGGGTCATATCACGGTGTGTGTAGCCCGGACATTGAGCTGCTTGCAGTAACCAGTTTGTGGACTGCCCAACCAGGAGAAATAAGACACTAGACCTGTTGTATGTCAATGTTGAGGAGACAGCTCCATAGCCCTCCTTCCCCTCAGAAGTTCAGATCATAGCCTGACCTACCTTCTGCCCCTGTATAAGCCTCTAGTCCTCTAATAAAATGGCAGCTGTGACTACTAGGACTGTAAGGATCACACACTGCACAACGGCCTTCACAGCAGAGCAGGTGTGGAGAGAGCTTGGTTGACTCCGCCCTTTCTGTTGACCCTTTACACTTCAGACTTCTGATACAACTACATACAGGACTACTATACAAAGTCCTGCCACCTGCAGAAGTTCTGGGATGATCCTTTTTGTTTAACCAGAAACAGGAGTCTTGTTCAAGGAAAAACGTTGAGTTGTTGCAGAAAGACAACTGTGGAAACGTGAGTTTGAGAGAAGAGTTTATGTAGAGGAACTGGTACCAAGAATTTATTTTCAGAGGCAGGCCACCTTTAGTGGACGTACTTTTCACGGGTGCAATTGCCCCAAAGGATTACATTCGCAGCTGCCAGTTGAGGCGATCTACTCGACCAATTACAAACCTTTTTGAAACTATTATTGATTTAGACCCCAAAATTTGTAAAAAAAAATAAATAAATAAATAAATAAATGAATAAAAAATAGGGCCCAGATTTAAAAATGTCAGAGTTACCCTTTAACGTTTATGATCCTTACCGTTAACCTGTTTATATTTTTTGGCATTGTATATTTTGGATTTGCACCTTACCGTTAACCAGTTTATATTTTTATGATCCTTACTGTTAACCTGTTTGTTTAAATTTTTTGGCATTGTGTATACTTCGCACCTTATAGATATTTTATATTTATATTTGCACGCTATGTATTTGCACTGTGCTTCATACTGCAACTGCTGCACAACAATTTCCCTAAGGATAAATACAGTTCTACCTTATCTTAATTAAAACCACTATGTGTAGAATTTGAACATTTCACTGTTGAACTGCCCCGCAATGGTAGTTTAAAAAAAACAATACTGTGCATGACAGCAATGCATGCTTCCCACTGCAACTGATGCCATTAGAATAATTTGAAAGACACTAAAATCACATAAGAATTTGTCACATAGTGGCTTTAAACGTGACTTTTACAGTCAAAATTATACTGGGTACATAAAGCTAGCCAATACATGCTACTTTCAGAGTCAAGAAATATTAACATCTGCAGTTATAGGTGTGGTCAAAATACTGCCTGATTGTGTGGCAACAAAATCAATAAGTTTCTTCCTCTTCAGGATGTGAATGTATGGAGTAGTTTGATGAAACTCTGGCATATTGTATTTTAGACAGACAGAGAGATGGACTAAAACGGTCACATAACCACAGCCCCTTGGGTGTGACTATTGATAAGCCAAAACTGACTTAAATTGCTGCTTACAGGCTGTTGGTAACCACAGACGGACTTTGCTCTTAGCTGATATGCAAATGACATTTTCTCATTTTCTGCTGTTACTTTACAGTAACACTTGTGGAATCACGAGAGTAGTGTGTGGTCATATTTTATTGTTGAATCTGGTGAGCTTTGGCCATTCCATTACCCCATGTTAATCATTTCTTCTTTTCCATTTACTTTTGAGTGACAAATTAACATTGAAGTCATGTGCAATGTCAATTTTACACCTTTTAAATTTTTTGCTGTTGTGACACTATAACATTAACAGTATGGCTGACAGCATAGCCAATGAGGAAACTTGCTGCCTCTCAGTTGTTGAGAAATCATGAGAAGAGTGATTTGTGTTTCAGAGAGGGCACTATGCTGAATGCCAATGGCATAAAGTTTGTCTGAGAGGTATGTCATTATTAGTGCTGAATGCAGAGGCTGGAGTGACAGCTGAATGTCACAGTCACTTTCACTCCCACCATACTCATCAGTGTATACTAGTGATTTATTAACAAATGTAGACTAACACTTACTTGCTCTGAGGGTGATGAGGGCAAAGGGATTGATCCCAACTCTTTCAGGTGCTTGTTGGTTTCTTTTGCCAGTTGGTTGGTATAGTGTTGTATCTGCTGACTGTGGAAACACCAACATTAACAAAAGACTGCTAGTCAATTTGATGAGCGAGTTGCTCTACAACCAGAGATCCAGACTACCCAAGATCACCCATCATCCTGCACAATAAATTAAGCCTTTCTAGTACACGTGACAGTACAGTGTTCTAGTACATACTGTATAAAATTCAAGCCACAACCAAAAACTGAGACAGTTATTTCAGACAGTTTGACAGAAATATTGGAGTATAACAGCTCTGGGGCAGTTGCAACTGTCCATAGCAGATCAAGGTGACTAGCCAAAAGAGTGTGTCTGAGTGTTTGGCAAAGAGAAGAAACAATATGGGAGCTACTGGAGAGATACATACAGACGATCCTGGAGTTCACTGGTGTCTTGTCTGGTCCCCAACTGGTTCACCATGCTCTTGATTTGAGCAGCTGTCATGAGAACAAAACACAGTGATAAGTCTCAATCTTGTAATGGAAGAACTCATCTGCATATACAAATGCCACAACACACCACAGTAAAGGAACAGCACTGGCCTGGTCAATGGTGAATATGTGCATATGAATATGTGCATATGAATATGGTTCAACATATCTTATTATTCTTAAGCCTTGAAGATATGGCTAAACAAAAGGATTGCTCTAAGAATAATAATTATGACTCACCAGCTTTTCTCAGTAGATTTTAACACACCAGTATAAAGATTCTGTCATTGCACATTGTTAAACATTTTAATGTTATGTAGACAGCATAGAATAAAAATACAAATTAAGAGTCAAAATCAGGTTTTAGCAAAATCGCTGTAAATTACTGTGAAATATTGCAACATACTACAACACACTAAACACCATGCATCTAAGCAAGATTTCAACAATGACAACACTGAGCACATCTATAAACTTGGTGTTGTTTTCCTGTTTACTCTCAAACATGTGTTTTATGTTTTAATTCTCAAAACACTAAACACACTGAGATTATCTACGCCCATTGACATGCTATAGAAAACTATTTAAGGTAAAGGCGGAACTATAAATCAAGTGGGCCTTATCCTCTCACTCTCACTAACAAAAAAAGTGCCCTGAGATAACTTTGTTATGATATGGCGCTATATAAATAAAACTGAATTGAACTGAATTAACACACACAAACAGCACATGAAGGTCATGTCACAGGGCTCGGTTTCTGTCTCATTGGCAAAGACAAAGATCAGGCTCTATGTCATCATTTTAAAGGATATCTTAAAACAACATGTCCAAATGAACACTGAAAGACTTACTGGTCACTGTAATTGTTCCTCCTGTCCATACTGGTCGCAAAGAGATCCCTTCCTAAAGCGATTCCAAAGTAAATGATGGGGGACAAAATTAACAGTCCCTGTTCTGTGCAAAATTAATTTTTATAAAGTTCAGCTGAAACTAACATACGATTTAAGCAGTCTGACTTAGACATCTTCCAAAGTCACAGTATTTTTAGTATGAGAATCCCTCTTTGTGCTTCCACATAGTGTTTCCTTGCTGAGCTGCAATGGAGGGATGATAAGACAAAGCAGGGATTTGGTACTAAAAGCACTATAACTTTGGAAGATTTTGTCCCCCATCACTTACATTGAAATCGCTTTTGCAAAGAATGGATTTCTTTGAACCAGTATGTACAGAGCAAAAATTACAGAAACCAAAAACTCTTCCAATGTACATATGGCCATGCAAGTGTAGTATTTAGATAGACTTGAAAAAATATTATCCTATGCTTTAACATTGAATTAATTTTATCTAATGAAATTAACTGTGAAATGCTGCACTTCATTAAACAGTTCAGAAGGTCTTCAGTTTATTGTTCCAGTGTCACATACCATGACATGTTCATCATGTAATGTCTGTGAGTCTACTGGGCCATGAGGACATAAAATGCACCACGAGATGGGGCCTCAATCATTTCCACTGATATGAATGCAAGTTCTTGACTGTGTAACTGTTCTCAAAATGTTTGTCGAAATGTATCTGTTTATTATGTGCAGGGTCTGCTGTGGTCAGATTTTCTTCTTCATCAATTCTGGATGCAAGCCAACCTTTGTCTGTCTAAAGTGGGGTTTATGCTTGATGCAGCAGGGGTCCGTGCTCCAAAAATGACGTCATCACGCAACTTGCATCAAGCGCAAAGGCTCCACAAGTTGTTGTGACGCTTGGTTGTGCACCTCTGACTTTTTGTGACTAGGAGACGCGGGCGACATGCTCTGAGCATTTAATCTCAACATGGATGCCTTTCGAAGCAGTACTGGCCGAGCAGGTACGCCTTTAAAAGCATCTCTACGACCCTTCCATGAGACACCACAGGGACAGCCAAATGATTCTGAACTAATGGAGAGAGATTTCCACCACATTTAATAGATAAAGACATAAATTCTTCCTCAGCAACAACAAGCTCTAGTGCAGCCAAGCTGGTTTATGACAATCTTCCAGTAACACTCGTTGACTTCTTGCTTATTCACAGAATGCTTGCCCCCTGGCGTTTCAGAAAATACTGCAACAGATCGCGTGTTAAGCATAAACGCCTTTGTGCAAGCTCTGCAAGTGTGTAATATTAAATCTCATTGACAGTAATGCTTATTTTCGATTAATTTACAGAGTATTTTCTGGAAAGATAGATTAAACGTTTGGACTATAAAAAGGCATAGAATTTGTGGGAAATGTCCACAGTTGACATCTTCAAATGTCATGTTTTGTAGGACCAACAGTCCAAAACCAAAGATATTCAGTTTACAATGATATACACTGGAGGTGTGAGGAACCACTTGTTAGGTGTTTTTGCTTGAAAACTTATTTAAAAAGTTGACAATTGATTTTCTGACAAAAACCAAACAGATGTCTTCAAAAATAAACACGGTATTGCTTGGGTCGTCGTGGTGGCCTGGGGATTGAGATGTATACCATACCCTGTGGTACCAGCATTCCCAGTTTGATTCACATCCATATTCTTATGAGTTATGCGTAATCCTTCGAGCAAAGTCTGGTAAAATCTGCACTTTTGGTCTGCAGTACCTGATTGTACCTACTTCCTTGCATAAAGAATACTGTAAATTACCAAATAAGTGAGCATAGAAAGCATTGAAATCACAAAAATATTGACAACAAAATCTGTCAGACTAATTGTGTACTTTTAACTAAATTATCAAGTGTATTATAAATATTTCCTCTATTGCCCAGCCCTACATGGCATCACACTGACAGTGATGCATTTAAGTTAAACAAAGCTGATCAAAGTTACTTTCAACATCTATGTGAAATGAAAGAGTTATGATCCACCATAGTCCAACCAACCATAATCAACTAAAGTTAAAAACACAGTAGAATCCTGCATTGATGGTGACAATTCCTCTCTATCTAAAAAATGAACAGGTTCAGCACAGTGAGGCTGACACAGCCTTCTCCATCATTGTGAGTTAGTGAGTAATCATATTTGGCTACAGCCATGGTCTTGCTCACTGTAGCAAAAAGAGCTGCTGATATAGCAGTGAAGCAGTAGAGCACTTACTGTTCTGTGTGATCTTCTGGATGTTGGAGCTGCATGTCTGTATGAGGGTGTTGAAGTCCCGTGGGACAGGGCGGTAGGCCTCTGCTTTGCCATATGACATATCTGCCGAGCGTGCGTGTATCTTAAGCTGCAGACAAAAAGGAGGAAAACTGTTTAAAAATATTAGAAACCATCCAAGGGTGCTTCTTAACAACTGCCATATTTGCTATGAGATTTGAATGGGCAAAACAATGACAATGATAGTGTGGGCCCAAGATTGACCACTTGTACAAAGAGCATCAATACAGCTGATGTAAACTAGTATGACTGTCGCAGGAAACTGGGGAGAAGTGTTTTTCAGTTACGTTTAAGAATTCATTGTTTACCTTATGGCAGACTAGTTTACCCATTCTTGCTACGTGTCACATATTCCGCCTACACTTCCGGAATAATGAGGATTTCATTGTTTTATTGACAGAGTTCAAGCGTATCTAACTTGATCCGAATAACAACTGTTAGCTTGCTAACAATTTAGCCTGCTAATGTCGAATCATTCAAGCTGACCAAAATTAAATGTAAGACAAGTGATATTTGTTAAACTGTAATGGGAACGTATTGTTAACATGGTTTGTATACACATTTGCGGTCTAATATAGTCATCTGTTTATCTATCGAAAGTTACGGGAGGCTGTACAGAATTATGCTCAGCTGTTAGCTTTCTAGCTAACTGACGCTGGCTTGTCAGCTTTCAGTTGTTTAGGAGAAACTGGTTATCTTCAAACAGCTAAGCTTGTTATTGACCAATAGACACTTAGAAACAACAACACACTGTCAACAAGAGTACAGTGTTTCATTTAAAAAAACAATGTAATACTTGCGTATTTGGATGTTTAAAATGAACACATACGCGTACTAATCTTCTTCGCCTGCCGTAAAGATACTGCCCTTCCTGATCCGTGACGTTAACGCGTAACGTGGTGACGCCAAGCAGGGGGTGACAGACATATATACTTATTGTGTATTACATTGTGAGATACTTAAACCTAGTTATTTAAAAACATTTTCTTCCACTTTAGCCAGTGGCAACCAGGACAACACAAGCCTCAAGGAAGGCTGAAGAGAGCCTGCCAGTGGACTTTTCTCCGCATTTCCAAGAGAGTGAACCTCTGCCTAATGTTGTGAGTATTTGTACTAGCTATGCCCCAAACAACTGTGAGCATCATGGCCCTGGTCATATTCAAACCTCTCTCTCACTCACCAACTCTCGCTTTCTCTCTGCCTCTCTGCCACTCTTTTCAGACATACTCATGTATACACATGCACATACATTAAAACATTCTGGTGTTGAATATGCGTTCTTGACACACACACACACACAAACCCACGGTGCCGGAAGTGGGATTGAGGGGTGATGAGATTAAGAATGCAGGCCAGCTGATAGTACATTGTACTAGCTATGCACCAAACAGCTGTGACTGAGTCTGTGAGTGATGTGATATGAACATTACTCAAACATTTTCATCCTTCTTTCTACTAAGACCACTCCTATACATTGCCCGCATCTCCCACTGGTCTAAAGGCCAAACTCAGTGAAGCCTTGGCTACGGTGGAGAGTCTGCAGTGAGAGATGAGGAACGCGAAGGACTGTGAACGACGGGCAAAGAAAACAGTCCGTGCTCTTCTGGAGGATCTGAGGGGGAAGAACCTCATAAATGAAGAGCTGAAAGAGAGGCTTGATTTCTACTCAGGTAAAATGAAAATAAAACTTTGAATTTTATGTATAGGTTATGTTTACACTTTCCCATCTTCGTTAGACTTCCTAGTTATTATTTCAAGGGCACTTACTAATTAGCCTGTGATAACTGAATTTCAGATCTTCCGATAGACCTCCTGTCAAAACAGGGCCATGAGTACACAAAAGACCAGAGGGAGTTTGCTCTCACTCTCCATCTACATGGTCCAAAAGCATACAACTATCTGAGAGAGTCTCTCCATCTTGACCTCCCACATCCACATACATTGCAAAGGTATTCTTCATGTCATTTGATTGCACCTTTTAAAAATACTGGTTCAAGTACATTAAATAACAACATTTTCATTTTTACAAAGGTGGATGAGTTCTGTGGATGCCAAGCCTGGCCTCAACATGATGATGTTGGACATGCTGAAAAGAAGACAAGAAGAAGACCCGGTTAAATATGGATGTGTGACTCTCATGTTAGATGCCATGGCTATCAAAAAACATGTTCAATACAATCCTCATACCCAGAAAATGTCTGGATATGTGGATATGGGGGATGGAACAAATGAGACGGAAATTGCCACTGAGGCTCTTGTTTTTCTGGTGGTTGGCCTACAAGGCCATTGGAAGGCTCCAATTGCCTACTACCTGACCAAGTCTCTGTCACCAGATACACAGAAGGTGCTAATTCTACATGCGTTGGAGGAACTGCATGAGCGTGGCATAAGAGTGGTGTGTGTTACGATGGATGGGCATGCCACCAATGTTAGCATGTGCAACCAACTTGGGTGCCAGCTTAAGGCAAACCCTATTGAGCCCTTAAAAACCTTTTTTGCTCATCCAGTGACTGGTGAGAGGGTTTTTGTGATGATGGACGCTTGCCACATGTTGAAGCTGGCACGGAATATGTTGCAGGCTTACAGTCCAATAACCAGCACCACTGGCCCAATCAGCTGGACATACATTGTTCATCTGAATGATGTCCAAGCAAAAGATGGACTGCATGCTGCCAACAAGGTAACAGACAAGCATGTCCATTTTGACTCCCAGAAGATGAAGGTCTCCCTGGCTGCGCAGACACTGAGTCGTTCTGTGTCAGTAGCTCTGCTCACATTGAGGGACCTGGGCTATTCACAGTTTAAACACTGTGAAGCAACGGCTGAATTCATTGAGGTAATACTACATGCAAACATTGTTTCTTATCAAAGTTTACTGACCATGCTGTAAATAGTGAATTCTTTATATTTTAGAAATGAAGCTAATGATTCATGGAAATATGAAAAAGGATATTGTTTATGGTGATGATTCAGATGCTTTCAGTTAATGCAAACATTTGCTTTTAGATGAATGACAGGCTCTTTGACATAATGAACAGCCGCAATCCCCGTGCCAAAGGGTTCAAAGCTCCTCTGGGTTCTTTGAATTGGACTGAGAGAGTAGAGTTCTTGTTGAGAGGCAGGGAATACTTGATCAGTTTGGTGATGAAAGATGGCACATCCCTTCACCGATCAAAGAGGGTTTTTTTTAATTATGAAGCTTCTGTTTGTATGATGAGTTCATAAGTTCATGACATCATAAGTTCATATGATGCTCTGTTCCAGGGTGGGAAATTAGCACCAGCCACAAGCCAAATGCTGGTAAAATATGAAAGTGACTGGTTGATTTCAGACACAAAATAATGATTTACTATTAAGTGGCTGGTGAATTAAAACATTTATCTGTCAGTGGCTTGTAGATGTTCACATTTTGAAAAGTTATTTTCCCACCCTCTTGTTCTGATCTTTTTGCTTTCTACTGTTTTGTTTCTCCAGTGTTTTTTAGTTCATACAGGTGTCAAAATGGTATGTATGGCACTGTGTTCATATTTTCAAGCTTTCCCAGTTCTGTTCTAATATTGTTCCTCGTTGCTTTAATGTCCTAGAGGTAAATTATTTCAAGGACCAGAACCCTGACGTTGACAATGATTTATACTCCTAAGGACAAAACATTTTCTTTTGAAGGTCATGGGGTTCATCAACATTGACACCCTGATGTTGATGATTCCTGAACAGCTACAATTTCAGCGATACATCTGCACTTATCAATTTAGCCAGGATCACTTGGAGCTCCTCTTCAATTCAATCAGGGCATCAGGTAGGGATTTCAGAAGTTTATAAATTGTCTTTAGTCTTGAAAAGTCATCTGAAAAGAGCACCTGTATTAAGTGTGTGTGTGTGTGTGTGTGTGTTTTAGGGGGCTGGAATAACAATCCTTCTGCAGGCCAGTTCCAGGGCATTTTCCGCCGTCTCATGGTCTGGTGCGGTGCCTCTCCAAGCACTTCAGGCAACGTGGCAGCCCAGGATTAGACTGTGTCCCTATCTGCTGTTGAGATGTCCTCTGCTCTAGCAGCAGAAGAGATTCCATCTCCTTTTGTTAACATGTCTGCAATTGTGTGTGACCATAGCTACCTACCAACTCGCTTTGGTGGCCTTGTGGACAATGCCCTTGTGTACATATCAGGGTTTGTCGTTCGACAGATTTTGAGAAAGCTGTCCTGTGATGTGTGCCGTGCTAGCTTGGTTACAGATGCTGTACCTGCATCATTTGATCAGAGCTACCACCTGCTTACATTGAAAAACAAAGGAGGGCTGATGATTCCTTCTGAAGGTACAGTGAAGGTGGTCAGATCAGCTGAGCGGTTTATTCGCCAGTCATCATCGGGGCAAGCGGTCAGAGTGTCCTTGATCAATCAGTTTGTCCGGGCTGAGATTGGTTCAGAGGATGTGTTTTTTCTTAGGGAGCACATTCAGGAAACACAGTTTGGAATTGACAACCATCATTTTCTGCTCTTGTCATTAGTTGTGTCTGTCTTCCAAAAACTAATGACTAAGAGATAGTAAAAGAAGAGCACAACTTGTACAGGACAAAAGATATATATATATATATATATATATATATATATATATAATGCTAATATACTATACAATTCACTACTCACTATTTTATTTACCATATTATACTATTATACTACTGTTTATACTACATATACTATTTACTATTTCAATCTAATTATATTACTACTATAATACTCATTCTACACCTTATCGTATTTATAGACTTAATAATATGCTATACTGTTGTATATATCTGTATATTGTACTACTACATCTGACTTTATACCATATCACACTATTCCATTCTGTTAATACTGTACTATATTTTTATTATTTCTTACCATATTATGTAAATATGTTATACTGTTATACCATGACTGAGATTAAATTGTTAGCCTGAGCACAACACTAGTCACGTGTACTGTAATTGAGTTTAATGACTTGTATAGTTTCTATTGTCATTCTTTATTTGTATTTTATTCTGTCTGTACTTATTCTGTCTTTGATCTGCTGTAACACATTATAAATAGGCAACAAAATATAGAAAGCAGACTGACTGCCAGTGTCTCTCTGTTGGGTCTCTGTAAATATAAAGAGTCGGTCTAGACTTGCTCTATTCGCAAAAGTGCCATGAGATAACTTAGTTATGATATGGCGCTATATAAAAAAAACTGAATTGAATTGACTAGAGACAAAACATTTTTTTCTACACCACGTACATCATAAACCCTTGAAAATAAATCGAGTCATTGAAATCGGATGAGAGATGTTAACGTTATAGTGTTTTTAATCCAGCAAAACCGCAGTTTTATTTGTTTACAGGCCAGTCTTGCCCTTTCCAATATGGCGGATGCGATGACGTATCGCAGTAACGTTCCGAAACAGTCAATGCGGCGTCTACGTGTATATGTCTATGGGGGGTGAGAGGATTCTTCTTCTTCTTTGTGTTTATTGGCGGATCGCAAACCAACTTTAAAGGTGCATACCGCCACCTACTGTATCGGAGTGTGTAGATTCATGGCATTATATCAACTGAGTACTGATTGGTCTATAGAAAAAAACTAGCAAACAAACAAACAAACAAAAAATTACACCCTATTTCCCAATCCTGCCTGTATTATATATCCTATTAACCCCCTTCTGATTTCCCTGAAGCCCTGTCCTGTGCTCCATTCATGTACTGTATTTCTTGTCTCCCTCTCTGAATTATATTTGCTACAATGCATGATAACGTGTTCTACCTCTTCCAGAGCGTTACACCACTGACACAGATTGGATTGACTTTTTCCCATAATACATAACGTGGAGCGTAAACCTGCATGCCCTAACTTTAATCGTGTAATGATGACCTCCTCTCTGTGGTTACAATATCTTCCTTTAAACTGTCTAGCATGAACTGACTGAGAGGATGTTTTTTTAGCAACTTTATTTATAAAATGACTCTTAGTTTACAATTTTCAAAAGGTGCATGAAGTTTTTATGCTGTAGATAAATACAAAAATATAACATACAAAAAAAAAATGCTATCAATTCTTTAATTTTCACAGTTTTTGGTTCACACAGTGCCTATGAAATTTTACTTATGGAATAAAGATAGTTATGATGATTTATTGACAGCAATCTTCTCCCAACTATTTTCAATTCTAATTTTCTCTTTATAAAATTATTAAGATCATAACAAAAGGTTTTACTAAATGTACAGTCCCAACATAATGGTTATGGTAATAGTTTTATCTTTGCTATGACAAAAGGAACAAAAAGGGTCAACATTTAACCTTTATTATGGTAGTCTGTGAGTTCTTCCCAGAATCCCTAAAAAGCTACAAAACAACATTAATACAAAGACAAAGCTGGTTTCATGTCAGGTTCTTTTCATACTGTTTCACAAGGCTTTTTGAGCTTAACTCCCTCAGATGTTTGTTTTTAAAATGTATTTAGGTTAATTTGTAATTTTTTTCCCAAATGTTGTAACCAATACATTTTCACATTAGAAACATTTAAACCCAATGACTATATGAAGGAAAACATGGTTTCATTTCAGTTTCGTTTAATACCATTTTGAGCATCTCTCACTTATGATTAATTTGACCACAGATTAAACATCCGAAAATGCAGTGGTATAACGTGGTTTCATTTGATTTTCTATTAATACTTATTCACATGACAGCAATGCTCTTTTTGACATTATCTTGCTGAGTTCATTATTTTGACCTGATATTAGTTAAATCTGTCATTTCTTGCCAGAGTCCCTAAAAGCACATTTCTACTCTAGAAAGATTATAAACTGCATGGATATAAAGGGATAAGTGGTTTCATGTCAGCTTCCCTTAATAGTCTTTCACAAGACTTTTTCAGCATAACTCCCTGAGATGTTTGTTTTTAAAACTTACTTAGGTTAAACTGTAATTTGTTACCTTTGAATTTTCCTGGAAAATCCGTGTCCCCGAGTGTTTTACATAGAAATCAGTCCCCAGGCTATTGTAGGTAACCGAGAAAGCCGGGGAAGGTCTCATTTTTTAAGTTACATTATAATCCGTTTACACATTGGCAATTCAGTTTTATTTATATAGCACCATATCATAACAAAATTATCTCAGGGCACTTTTTCATATAGAGCAGGTCTAGACCGACTCTTTTTATTTACAGAGACCCAACAATTCCCACCATGAGCAAGCCCTAGGCGACAGTGGCAAGGAAAAACTCCCTTTTAACAGGTAGAAACCTCGAGCAGAACCAGGCTCTGGGTGGACGGTCATCTGCCTCGACCGGTTGGGTTGAGGGGGGAGGGGGGGTGCGGGAGAGAGAGAGCAGGAGGAAAGAGAACATACAGCAGCACAATACAGTTCCACACAGAGATGTAAAGTAATAGTTGTGGTAATGGTATTGATGTTAATATTAATAGAAATAATACTAAGAGCAATATTATAATAGTAATACTAATAATAAGAGCAGCAACAGTAAAAGCAGCAGTGGGTGTAGAGCAGGAACACGGGGGCAGCAGGTGGCTGCAACCATAGATCCAGACTCTACAGCTCCGGAGGAAGAAACACCTGCAGAAAGCAACAGAAGGAGAGAGAGAGAGAGGGGAGAGAAAGCACACAACTACGGGAAGAAGTTGAGCTAGTAACAAGCATTGATGGGATATGAGGGCGTACAGATGGAGAGGAAGAGGAGGAGAGAGGAGCTCAGTGCATCATGAGAAGTCTCCCGGCAGTCTAGGCCTATAGCAGCACAACTAAGGGGGGGCTCAGGGGTCACCTGAGTCAGCCCTACTATAAGCTTTATCAAAGAGGAAAGTCTTAAGCCTACTCTTGAGCTTGATAGCCGAAGGCTCTGGCTCCCATTCTACTTTTAGAGACTCTAGGAACCCCAAGGAACCCTGCATTCTGGGAGCGCAGTGCTCTAGTGGGGTAATAGGGTACTATGAGCTCTTTAAGATATGATGGTGCCTGATCATTTAGGGCTTTGAAGGTGAGGAGAAGGATTTTAAATTCTATTCTGGATTTTACAGGGAGCCAGTGTAGAGAAGCTAATATTGGAGAAATTACGAAAAATTATATTATTATTAGAAAAATTACGTTCCGGCGCCGCTGTGAGTGGCAGGCTGTTACAGCAGCTCCCGTTCGCGGTTTGACTTTTTTCAGTATAATCGTGAAGTTTACTAGTTCTCTCTTTACTCTGTTTTTTTAGTATTATATTATATCTTTTTTAGTACTTATTATATTGCTGCTTTTTGCGTCTTTAACGTTTTTGGACATGTTTATTATCCATTATGGTAACAAGACTGCTGATGCCCTTACAGACCGCGTCCGTAGTTACCGCCGGCAGCCATGGTGACTCCATTGTTTACACCAGGGATCAGCTGTTAGCTCTCCGCCATACAGCAGTGCTACCACCCGGGGAGAGACCCGAAGTGCCCCGCGAGCTTAGGAGGAGGAGACGGGGAAGCCGTGCGGGGGCTCAGCGCCGCGCCAGGAGAAGACGTTATACACCCGTCCTCCCATCGATCATCATGGGGAATGTAAGATCTATCACCAATAAGATGGAAGAACTGGCGGCGCTGACCCGGCATCAGAGGGAATACCGGGAGTGTAGCATCATGCTATTCACGGAGACTTGGCTAACCGCGCTAACTCCGGATATGGACGTTTCAGTTAATGGCTTCCATCTATTTCGGGCGGACAGGACGAAGGAGAGCGGTAAGAGGAAGGGAGGAGGGCTGGCAGTGCTTGTTAATGACAGATGGTGTAACCCTGGGCACATCACTGTTAAAGAGCAAACCTGCGACAAGAACATTGAACTGCTAGCTGTTAGCATGAGGCCAAACTATCTACCGAGGGAATTCTCGCATGCCATCGTGATGGTAGCTTACATTCCCCCCTCTGCTAACGCTGAGGCAGCCTGTGATGTCCTGCTCTCAGCAGTAAGCAGGCTGCAGACACAACACCCAGATGCCCTCCTCGTCATCTCTGGTGATTTTAATCATGCCCCTCCGTCCTCCTCTCTACCCACATTCACTCAGTATGTTACGTGCCATACCAGAGACAACAGAATACTGGACTTGTGTTATGCCAACACCAAGGATGCATACATCTCATTGAGTCCCCCCCCCCTGGGCAGATCTGATCACAACCTTGTGCATCTCAGGCCTGTCTACAGACCTCTTGTGCGCAGGCTGCCTGCTGTCCCACGCACAGTGAAGAAGTGGTCTAACGGAGCAGAGGAGGCTTTAAAGGACTGTTTTGACACTACTGTATGGGACATTTTTAGTGACGCTCATGGGGAGGATATTGACAACCTCACAGACTGACGGATTACATAAACTTATGTGTGGAAAACACCATCCCCACTAGGACTGTGCATTGTTTCGCCAACAATAAACCCTGGATCACTCCTGATATTAAGGCTCTCCTCAAGGAAAAAAAGAGAGTTTTTGTATCGGGTAACAAGGAGGAGTTAAAGAGTGTCCAGCGAGAACTGAGGAGGATCAGGGAGGGGAAAAACAGCTACAGGAGAAAGTTGGAGAGTCAGCTGCAGCAAAATAACACCAGAGGAGTTTGGAGGGGCCTTAAAACCATCTCGGGCCATATGGACTCCAAGCCCCGGCCTGTGGGGGATCAGAAGTGGGCAAATGACCTGAACGTATTCTTTAACAGATTCGATCAGGCATCTAACCCCCCCCCTGCCCCGTCCCCCCTGCAACCATCATCACCATCTACCCTCCCTGCCTGCAGTCCCCTCGCTCCCTCATCTCACCACTCATCACTCCCCACAGCCCTCAGCTTACAGCCACTTCATACACCTACACCACAGCCTGGGCTGGGCCCATCTCCCCATTTCACACCCGCAAACACCTCCCTTTCAGCCCCCCTACCCCCTACAAGCTCAACCGGCTGTTCCTCACAACATCCCAGGTGAGAAACGAACTGAGGAAGATAAGGGTAGGGAAGGCGGCGGGCCCAGACAGCATCAGCTCCAGACTTCTGAAGTCCTGTGCGGACCAGCTGTGTGGGATTGTTGAGCACCTGTTCAACCTGAGTCTGAAGCTGGGGAGGGTGCCAAAACTGTGGAAAACATCGTGTCTGGTTCCTGTGCCAAAGACCCCACACCCCAAGGACCTCAATGGCTACAGGCCAGTGGCATTGACCTCTCACCTGATGAAGACCCTGGAGAGACTGGTCCTTGTCCACCTGCGTCCGCTGGTGAGCCCATGTATGGACCCTCTGCAGTTTGCC
This sequence comes from Macquaria australasica, assembly GCA_005408345.1. NCBI lineage: Eukaryota > Metazoa > Chordata > Actinopteri > Centrarchiformes > Percichthyidae > Macquaria > Macquaria australasica. The sequence goes on along the minus strand of SEMN01001517.1, from coordinate 2,034 downwards.
TACCAACCCCGCATTGGGGTGGATGACGCTGTCATTTACCTACTTCACACATCCCTCTCTCACCTAGAAAAAGCTGGAAACACTGTGAGGATCATGTTTTTTGATTTCTCCAGTGCTTTTAATACCATCCAGACCAGGATTCTGGGGGACAAGTTGGAGCACGCTGGGGTGGGCTATCACCTGGCAGCATGGATCCTGGACTACCTCACAAACCGACCACAGTATGTGAGGTTACAGGACTGTGTGTCTGACACACTTCTCTGCAGCACAGGGGCTCCACAGGGAACCGTTCTGGCGCCTGGGCTTTGTGGGTTGGTGTCAGCAGAACCGCCTCCAGATCAACGCGGGTAAAACCAAAGAGCTCGTGGTGGACTTTGGCAGGCACAGACTCCCTCCACCTACACCAGTGAACATCCAGGGAACGGACATTGAGATTGTGAGATCGTACAAGTATCTGGGTGTTCTCTTGAACAACAAACTGGACTGGTCAGACAATACGGACGCTCTGTTCAAGAAGGGCCAGAGCCATCTCTTTTTGCTCAGGAGACTACGGTCTTTTGGAGTGCAGGGGGCGCTCCTGAAGACTTTCTATGACTCTGTGGTGGCATCAGCCGTCTTGTATGGGGTGGCATGTTGGGCCAGTGGCATCTCTTCCAGGGATAGGAAGAGACTGGACAGACTGGTAAAGAAGGCCAGCTCTGTCCTTGGATGCCCTCTGGACCCAGTGGAGGTGGTGGGTGGCAGGAGAATGGTGGCCAAGCTATCATCACTACTGGAGAACACTTCCCACCCCCTACATGTCACTCTATCAGCACTGGGCAGCTCCTTCAGCGATCGGCTGCTCCACCCGCGGTGTCTGAAGGAGAGGTACCGTAGGTCCTTCCTGCCTGCTGCTGTCAGACTCTATAATCAGAACAGCTCCCGGTAATCTACACTTGACTGTCAATAAGCAGACTGTTCACTACCTTACTTCATCTGCTGCTGTGCATTATCTTAATACATTTTTTTTTATTCATGATGTTATTTACTTCATCTGTTGCTGTGTAATATTTTCATGTACATGTATGTTATATATGTGCAATATTTTTATCTTATCTATTGTTCATACTTACAACTGCACTCAGTCACTCTATTATTATTCCTGTCTATACTGTGTACAGGACTATTTTCTATTTATTTTTATTGTATTTTATTATATTTTATTATTGTATTTCTATATATGACACTTTTGCTGGCTGCTGTAACGCTGAAAATTTCCCCGCTGTGGGACAATTAAAGGCTTATCTTATCTTATATGATCTCTTTTTCTGGTTCTTGTCAGTAAATATAATTGGGTATCATCTGCATAACAATGAACATTTATGGAGTGCTTCCTAATAATATTGCCTAAAGGAAGCATATATAAGGTGAATAGAATTGGTCCAAGCACAGAACCTTGTGGAACTCCGTGACTAACTTTGGCGTGCATAGAGGATTCATTGTTACAGTACAGCCACAAGAGACACGTTGATGGCTTAGATGAGGAAATCATGGAAGTTAGTTGACTAAGGTTGATGGGAGAAAAGCAGTCTAAATGTACATCAGGTTTTACAGTTGTTTCTAAGGTTCCTGTGTTTGAAGATAAGTCAGTACCAACTGAGGGCAGGAGGTGCTGAATTTTGTCTCTAATAGTTAGAATTTTATTCAGTTTTATTTATATAGCGCCATATCATAACAAAGTTATCTCAGGGCACTTTTTCGAATAGAGCAAGTCTAGACCGACTCTTTATATTTACAGAGACCCAACAGTTCCCACCATGAGCAGCACCAGGAGACAGTGGCAAGGAAAAACTCCCTTTAACAGGTAGAAACCTCGAGCAGAACCAGGCTCAAGGTGGGCGGTCATCTGCCTCGACCGGTTGGGTTGAAGGGGAAGGGGGGAGCGGGAGAGAGAGAGCAGGAGGAAAGAGAACATACAGCAGCACAATACAGTATAGATATGGTAATAGCATTGATGTTAACACCAACGGAAACAACACTAAGAGCAACATTATA
>SEMN01001516.1:0-48643 GCA_005408345.1 Macquaria australasica | reverse complement strand
AGGAGGCAGAGTTGCAGTCCTACACGCTTCTCTGCGCTTCCATTAGAGCAGTTACCCACCCTAAACTCCACCACTTAAATTATTTAAATCCAAAGTAAACAGAAGAGGAGTTACACATAAAAACCTAATAAAAAGTAAAACCTCCACTGCAACAGAACAACAAAATAGGAGAATTAAATGTGGACTCTTAAACATCAGATCTCTCTCATCTAAAGCTGTTCTAGTAAACGATCTAATATCAGATCATAATATTGATTTGTTTTGTCTCACTGAAACCTGGCTGTGTCACGATGAATATGTTAGCCTAAATGAATCCACTTAATACAGTCACATTAATACTCACATTCCTCGAGGTACAGGCCGAGGAGGTGGAGTTGCAGCCATCTTCGACTCAAGCCTATTAATCAAACCTAAACCTAAACTAAATTATAACTCGTTCGAAAGCCTTGTTCTTAGCCTTTCACACCCAACCTGGAAAACACTACAGCCAATTCTATTTGTTATAGTGTACCGAGCTCCTGGACCGTACTCTGAATTTTTATCTGAATTCTCAGAGTTCTTATCAGGTTTAGTCCTTAAAACAGATAAAATAATTATTGTATTGATTTTAATATTCATGTGGATGTAGAAAATGATAGCCTTAGTGCTGCGTTTATCTCATTATTAGATTCGATTGGCTTCTGTCAGAGTGTACATAAACCTCACTCACTGTTTTAACCACACCCTCGACCTTGTTCTTGTTTATGGCATTGAAATTGAACATCTAATAGTCTTTCCACAGAATTCTTTTTTATCAGACCATTTTCTATTAACTTTTGAATTCCTATTACTGGACTACACGCCATTAGGCAAACATTCCTACACTAGATGTCTATCTGATAGTGCTGTAGCTAAATTTAAGGAAGTGATTCCATCAGCATTAAATTCAGTTCCATGTCTCAATGTAACAGATAACTCCTATGCTAACTTTAGTCCCTCCCAAATTGATCATCTTGTTGATAGTGCTGCAGGCTCACTACGAATAACACTCGACTCTATCGCCCCTCTAAAAAAGAAGATAATAAAACAGAGGAGGTTAGCTCCATGGTATAACCCGCAAACCCGCAAATTAAAACAAACATCGCGAAAACTTGAAAGGAAATGGCGTTCCACCAATCTGGAAGAGTCACGTTTAGCCTGGCAAGATAGTCTTAAAATGTATAGGAAGGCCCTCCGTAATGCCAGAGCAGCCTACTACTCATCATTAATAGAGGAAAATAAGAACAACCCCAGGTTTCTGTTCAGCACTGTAGCCAGGCTGACAGAGAGTCACAGCTCTGTTGATCCATGTATTCCTATAGACTTCAGTAGTAATGACTTTATGAGCTTCTTTAATGATAAAATTCTATCTATTAGAGACAAAATTCAGCACCTCCTGCCCTCAGTTGGTACCGTCTTATCTTCAAACACAGGAACCTTAGAAACAACTGTAAAACCTGTACATTTAGACTGCTTTTCTCCCATCAACCTTAATCAACTAACTTCCATGATTTCCTCATCTAAGCCATCAACGTGTCTCTTAGACCCCGTCCCAACTAGGCTGCTTAAAGAAATTTTACCCTTAGTTAGCACTTATTTACTAGATATGATCAATCTGTCCTTATCAAAAGGCTATGTGCCACAGTCCTTTAAAGTAGCTGTAATTAAGCCTCTTCTTAAAAAGCCCACTCTTGATCCAGGGATTTTGTCAAATTATAGACCTATATCTAACCCTCCTTTTCTCTATAAGATCCTTGAGAAAGCCAATCAGTTGTGTGACTTTCTACACAACAACAAGCTGTTTTTGGATTTTCAGTCAGGATTTAGAGTGCATCATAGCACAGAGACAGCACTGGTGAAAGTTACAAATGACCTTCTAATTGCATCCGACAAAGGACTTGTCTCTGTACTTGTCTTACTAGATCTTAGTGCTGCATTCGATACCATTAACCATCACATTCTATTACAGAGACTAGAACATTTAATTGGCATTAAAGGCACCGCACTAAGCTGGTTTAAATCCTATTTATCAGATCGATATCAGTTTGTACACGTTAATGATGAATGCTCTATGCACCAAAGTTAGTCACGGAGTTCCACAAGGTTCTGTGCTTGGACCAATTCTATTTACCTTATATATGCTTCCTTTAGGCAATATTATTAGGAAGCACTCCATAAATTTTCATTGTTATGCAGATGATACCCAATTATATTTATCGATCAAGCCAGATGAAACCAATCAATTAGCTAAACTTCAAGCATGCCTTAAGGACATAAAGGCCTGGATGACCTGCAATTTTCTGATGTTAAACTCAGACAAAACCGAAGTTATTGTACTTGGCCCCGAACACCTTCGAAACACATTATCTAAAGATATAGTTTCTCTAGATGGCATTGCCCTGGCCTCCAGCGAAACCGTAAGGAATCTTGGAGTTATCTTTGATCAGGATATGTCCTTTAACTCCCACATAAAACAAACTTCAAGAACTGCCTTTTTTCACTTACGTAACATTGCAAAAATCAGGCACATCCTATCTCAAAAAGATGCAGAAAAACTAGTCCATGCATTTGTTACGTCTAGGCTGGACTATTGCAACTCTCTATTATCAGGCTGCCCCAATAAGTCCCTTAAGACTCTCCAGCTGATTCAGAATGCTGCGGCACGTTTACTGACAAGAACCAGAAAAAGAGAACATATTTCTCCAATATTAGCTTCTCTACACTGGCTCCCTGTAAAATCCAGAATAGAATTTAAAATCCTTCTCCTCACCTTCAAAGCCCTAAATGGTCAGGCACCATCATATCTTAAAGAGCTCATAGTACCCTATTACCCCACTAGAGCACTGCGCTCCCAGAATGCAGGGTTCCTTGTGGTTCCTAGAGTATCTAAAAGTAGAATGGGAGCCAGAGCCTTCAGCTATCAAGCTCCTCTACTGTGGAACCAGATCCCAGTTTGTGTACAGGAGGCGGACAACCTCCTCACATTTAAGAGTAGGCTTAAGACTTTCCTCTTTGATAAAGCTTATAGTAGGGCTGACTCAGGTGACCCCTCAGCCACCCCTTAGTTATGCTGCTATAGGCCTAGACTGCCGGGGGACTTCCTATGATGCACTGAGCTCCTTTCTCCTCCTCTTCCTCTCCATCTGTATGCCCTCATATCCCATCAATGCTTGTTACTAATTCAACTTCTTCCCGTAGTTGTGTGTTTTCTCTCCTCTTTCTCTCTCTCTCTCTCCCCTTCTGTTGCTTTCTGCAGGTATTTCTGCCTCCGGAGCTGTTGAGTCTGGATCTATGGTTGCAGGCCGCCTGCTGCCCCCATGCTCCTGCTCTGCACCCGCTGCTGCTATTACTGTTGTTGCTCTTATTATTAGTATTGCTATTATAATGTTGCTCTTAGTGTTGTTTCTGTTGGTGTTAACCGGTTACATCTCTGTGTGGAACTGTATTGTGCTGCTGTATGTTCTCTTTCCTCCTGCTCTCTCTCTCCCGCTCCCCCCCTCCCCCTTCAACCCAACCGGTCGAGACAGATGACCGCCCACCCAGAGCCTGGTTCTGCTCGAGGTCTCTACCTGTTAAAAGGGAGTTTTTCCTTGCCACTGTCGCATAGTGCTTGCTCATGGTGGGAACTGTTGGGTCTCTGTAAATATAAAGAATCGGTCTAGACTTGCTCTACTCGAAAAAGTGCCCTGAGATAACTTTGTTATGATATGGCGCTATATAAATAAAACTGAATTGAACTGAATTGAATAACTATATGACTTTGTCACTACATGTGTGACTAGCTTTTACATTGTAAAAGTTCAATTCAACTGTTCAATTCAACAGCTCCATGGCCAATGCTTAACTATGCTCACCTAAATGTTTTTAAAAGCATTTTATGGCAGGCAATTTAAAGTGGACTTAGAAATTACTGCAGAGCTAAAATGCCCCACCATAGACCTAAAATGCTTCCTAACACAACAGGGAACCTTTCTGAATTATGTGAAAATGCTCTTAATTCACCTGCAATTACACAACTAATGTCAAAAAACCTTTCTCTTAAAATGCCATTCTCTGTCACCAATGATGATTTTTCCAAACAATGTTTACCATGCACATACATTTCTTTAAAACAGCCACACTTTGCTGTATCCCCCCACATCTGTGCTGGCAGCTTAAAACTCTAAAGTCACCCTGAAAAGCCTCTTGTGGATTCAGACTTCTAAGTCTGAAAGTCCCTTTGAAAGCATTCTCCCTTTGATGTGAGGAATGCTACAGATCAAACTGGAAACTGACTTCAGCTGCTATCTACTGTGCTGATATCTGTCATTATGTGGAGGATAAATATGGATTTCATCATGAATGAAATGTGACCAAAAAAAAAAAAAACATGCAATCCCTCCTCCTGTGGCATCACTGATCTAGAGACAGACCAGATAACATCAAGTGATGGAGATGGTGTGGTGCCCCTGGCTGTGTCGAGTTTCGACTACCAACCCCCCGACTTGAATGACACACACACACACACACACACACACACACACACTCACTCACTCACTCACTCAGCCACCAGTCAGACAGGCTGTCCAACCTCCAGCTGCTCTGACAAAGAGCAGCTCTATGAACAGTGAGAGATGGCCAGTGACACAGACACTGCTCAGAGATAAGAGCTGGGAGAAAAAAAACACATTTATTCTGATTTATCCTGTGTAAGTGACACAAGACAATGTCAGTGGTGCCAGTGCTGGTGATAGTTTAGTAAGTGTGTGAATCCAGCTCTTGTTTTCTCACCAAGAAAAGCAATTTTACTATCAGCCTCAGACATTATACAGGGCTAAACCACTGATTCCCAAAACAGGGCTAGGCCCTAGGGGGCTTTTCAAGTTTTCCAGGTTGTACCCTTCAGCATTATATATATATATATATATGTTCAATTGCTTTATAAATGGACTACTCTCATAAGATTATTCCACACAAGCAGAAAGAGTGCTAATCTTCTTTTCAAATACAAGTCTAAAGCATTTAGACCTTGAGCGGGAAAACAATCCCATGATCCCGTGACTTGAATGACAAAAGGCATTAAATGTGCATGACAATGTTGTTTCTGGCTTCTTCTTGGCCCATTCAAACACACCCAATAATAAACACACACACGCACAGCCACAATTAACACACACAAACAGAGGCTTGAATTACAACAATCACATCCCTAATTACAAACAGATGATCTGATAACAGCCACCACATTTTCACCTGAGGGTCTCAGGGTTTAAATCCAGCTCCATGACACTGCATTACTGTAACTGCCTAGTAGGCTAGTGGAGGGTAAACCCACCTGTATTCAGTTTACCCACCTGTTTATTTACAGGAACGAGTTTATCCAACATTTAAAGCTGACAGTTCTTTATGAATTCATAGCTACAGCCTATATATCACAATATGATTAATACGAGGATAAAGACTTTTAGTTTAGCTGTGTGCCTTTCTATTCACCAACACTTTCATTTTATTTTATTAAAATGGTAAATGGCTGCATTCTTATTTAGGGGAAAGCCCTCAAAACCAATGAGGGATTTTCCACAGTCTCACATACCAATTTATTCTGTCACTGCAGCCTAAACAAGCATTAAAGTACATGAATGTAACTATATCACTATTACAGTCACTCAGCATAACAGCGGTAACTTCAGGTGTAGCCTAAATCGCTTCACCCTGGCCTACATTACGGTTAACCGGCATGTAAGTTAGTAAAAAACATCAACGTGGCTACAGTATATTGACTAACTATGTAAAAAACCACATCACGGTATCAAACTTCTTTAGGCAATTCCTACGAATACATTATTAACGAGGCTTACCTTGGAGAAGCGTCCCGGTGATCACGAAAGCCAGCAACAGGGAAGCAGCCGAATCCATTCTTATCATCCAAGTAGGCTAGCTGTCAAGGTTTGTGGATACCTCTGGATGGCTTCAAGAAATGAGGAGTTGAAGTCTGTCTGAGCTGTACAAATATGGCCCGAAGATGTGTCACTCTTGTGTGGAAGCGGTGTGGAAAGTCCGAAACATACCAAAGGCTGTCTATCAGTGAGGGAGGGCAGGTGAAATACAGAGAGCCGAGCACGGCAGAACAGGAGGAGGAGCACACGGAAGCTCTTCGGGACTTTTGCTATTGTGCCGCCTTGAGGTGCTGTCGGAAATATGGACACTCCCAGATGCACGTGAAGGTCACAAAACAAAGCGAAAGGAAACAGTTAAAAGTTTGTTTGTTTTTTCAGAATAGCCTGATATTACTGTTGTAGAGGCGTAGAGCTTTGAGACATTCATGAAACAATAAAATGCATGTGATGTAGACTCCAATAGATGTAGACTCGATATCACTCCGGGAACAAAGTGGTGGCTTAACTGATGATTGACAAAATATTATTGACTAAGGTGATAAATTATGCAGGGTGCTAAGACTGCAAATCAACTTTAAGCTAACGTTAGTATATTTGTTCTAGATAGAGTCGCTTTCACAAACAGATTGCCAATGTTTTTGCTTGATGTCTGTGCTTCAGACTGACTCAAAACATTAATGTTGATTGATGTAAAAATGGATTGGCCGGTTTATTTATTAAAACATTCATTACATATATTGTGTATTTCCCCTCTTATATTGCTCTGTAGCTCAGAATGTTACTTGTGCAATAATTACGTCATACTAATGCAAAAATGACATTTATTCTAGTGCATGATTACAATACTAGTGCAATAATTACAGTTATTCTAGAGCAATAAGTACACCTATTCTGGGGCAAATTTACATTGTATTTATTTATTTTATTTATTTATTATTATTTTAGAACCTGTGTTGTTGGCTGTGGTGGACTGTTTTGCTGAGGTTGGTTTTGGTGTTGTTTTTTCATTTCCCTGTGTCTTTTAACGCACTCATGCAGTAGCGCTCCTAATTTTGTTGTAGCCTATCCTGTACAATGACAATAAAGACTTTCTATTTAATTTCTATTCTATTTCTCCCTCGGATACCGCAGCCGTCTCTCGTAGTCTCGTGGTTTTTCCAAGCATACTACAACATGTTCCAACAGAGACAAATAATTTTTTGATCAAGTTTGAATTGTAAAGATAGTAGTAGATTGTGTGAAACCGCTCTGTAAACTGCATCTCTCGTCTCGCACAATATATGTCAACAACACCAACATGGGCGTCAATGTAACGTTATCTTACCCGATGTGTTTTATCCAGCGACTCCTGGTCATTTTATCAGCCAGGAAGTCAAAAAATGAGCAAAACCCATTGTTCATGTGATTACATCCCAGTACAAAATACACAGGCATCGTAGCTTCAGCAGCTCTGGGTAGTTTGTGGAGAGAGAAGGTTATGACATCACTTATTGGGTGTGTAGTCTTTTCTAATTATGTATTTTCACAGTCTCATACTGTAACAGTTTACGACAGCTTGATTCTGAGGAGCCTATACCAAACAGCAGAGGAGCCATTCCAGTCGAGCAGTGAGGCATGGCACAGTAGTTGCGGAGGAACTCATTAAGAGTCTGTTTCCATGGACGACCTTCAACATGGGCAGCACGTATAGTCACGTATAGGGTACGCATAAAACGTTCAGCCTCTGCATTGGCCTGAGGCCACAGTGGAGTTATCTTCCTATGTCTGCAACCCAAGTATGTTGTAAAGTCTGCATATTCTGAGCTTTGGAAGGGACCATTGTCTGCTGAGAGGTTCTTGTGTGTGACTGAGCACAACAGCCTGACATGGGATACAGCCAGCTATCATGGTTTGTACTTGTCTGTCAGTGCCAGGGAACCAGACTTTGTCTCTGATCAAGTTCTTAGTTTTGACCACCACTTCGTGGTGGCCTTCGTGAGCAAGTGATATTGCCCTGATTTGTTAAGAATGGGGGACAACAATCCTTGTAGCACAGTGTCATCAGTAGCAGTCACATCCTTGATGTTCTTGAATGACATTAGAGTAGCAACATCAACTCCATCAGCAAAATCCTGCTTTTCAGACAGTGACCCCCACAAGCCGTCGATGAGTCAAATGACTTTGCATTGAGTGGGGTCAGATTTGATTGCATCCTGAATTTCAGCCAGTGTCATTGCCTTAGGGACAGCAGTTGCAGTAACAAAGTTCATGTTTAGACTTTGTTTCACCTCATTAAGAGACATCTGGTGCTCTTCTGCCCAAGTCCAATGAGCAGCCTTTTTTGTAAGTTCCCTCAAAGGTTGAAGCTGTGGCAGAATCCTTAATGAAACAGGCACTGTAATTTGCCATGCCAAGAAGACTGCGGACCTCACTGGCATTAGTGGGGACAGCACTGTCATGAAGCACTTGAACCCTCTAGGGATCAGGAGAGAATCCTTCATCTGAGGGCTTGTTGAATGGCACTTTGGAACACCTCTGCAGCAGAGGAAACTCCAAAGCTCAGTCTTTTGTAACGTCACAGTCCTACATGAGTGGAGAATGTTGTTATATATTCCGAGGATGGCTCTAGTTCTAGCTGATGATACCCACAGTTTAAATCCAGCTTTGAGAAGAACCTGGCTCCATTGAGGGATTGTATCACGTCATCTACTGTAGGTGTGAGATGTCTTTCTCATTCGATGGCCTGATTTGGTATCATCGTGTCCACACAAATGTGCACTGCTTCCAGGTCTTTTGGCTTTGGAACAGGAATGATTGGAGAGACCCATGGAGTGTCACCATCCACCTTCTCGATGATGTCAAGGGTTTCTAGACTTTGCAATTCAGCCCCAATTCCCTTCCTTACAAAATGGTACTCCTCTGTGAGGTTGCTGTGTTCACACCTGCCCAAACAAACCGCACCAAGAGGGAAAACTCTCCAGGGTTTAATTCAACCAAACTAAACAAGGCAGGTGTGAAAACGCCCTCATTAAATTGCAGCCATCTCTGCACTCTCATAGTCTCATGGATTTTCCAAGCATACTACAACAATGAACCAAGAGCACTCCCTCATGGACAAAATAAAACACTATCACATTACAACACAAGAAACATCATAAGCATTATATAAGTGATAAATATTAGACTTCCCAATAAATAACATTGCTGTCTGGTGCCTGAGTTTTGTGTTTGCCTTTTCAAAGACAATTCCGCTGATTTGCTGTTAGGTAGGTTTTGTGGTTATTTATATGCATAAAAAGTCACCAGAATGCAGGAACTGAAGTGTCTAACCTACTCAAATTTTCCTGGGGGAGGACCCCCATAATACCTACTGGGACACGCTGTATAAACTATGGCCCCTTTGTGGCACCTGATTTAGATAAATCCTAGATTCGCATGATGATATATTTATATGCGTTTTGGTGAGTTTAATTTGGTTTCTGTCGAGTTTTAGGTGTGTTTTACGATCTGCGAGTGAAAATGAGTGCTTTTGACAGTGGCGTCTGGTGGCTTTGAGGTAAGCGATATAATGGCTGTTTCTGGTTAGGTGTCCTCCCCACACAACTCACTGCAAAGCCCCGCGATACATGCAAATTCTTCGCTATAGTTGAATATTTACTATTACAATTTATTTATAGGCGTTTTGGTGAGTTATATTTTGTTTCTGTCACGTTTGAAGTGTGTTTTATGATCTGCGAGGTAAAATTAGTGTTTTTGACAATGGGGTTTGGTGGCTTTGAAGTGAGCGATATAACGGCTGTTTCTGGTTAGGGGGAGGTCAATGTGCCGATTTGCTTTGGTCTGAGATGCTGGTGCTAGTGCGACATCTTGTGACTGCAAATATTGTATATAGAACCTTTAAAAAAGAATCCCAATGTAATGCATTTTCAGAAACTGTGTAGGGACTCTCTAAACCTGCCCACAGAGGTTATTCATACAAATCGCATTCCTATAATACCAGACTACCAAAATATCTTCGTGCTGTTGTGAGTATACCTCCTTACCTGAGGGTAAGCTAAAACGATTCATAAAACTGCCTGCCTTTGTGATTTGGTATTAATGAGACTTGATAAACGTCTTCCTAAAACAGAGCTATCTTATCTTTATTTTAGAGGGATAAAACAAACAGACATCGGGTCCTAAATAGGAATAGGCTATTAATGATATTATACATGCATGATGAGGTTTCTGTGAATAAGCTACCACTGAATCCCTGTAGGGTAAATGTGGATATTAATATCACAGGATTGTAACAAGTGAGTGGCAACTTGCTTGAGGAATATCACAAGAATAATGTAGGCATTTTTTTATTAGGGGAAGCAGACAAAAACATTGGTAACATACATTAGATTACATAGATGCCAGCCTGAGTGTAACTTTAAGAAAAATAAGTATTAAGTAATAAAGTTAATATTACCTAATGCAAGGTGTTCACTGATAAACAAATTAGGTTATTTATTCTATTCTATTGTGGACATAATATGACACTTTCAAAAAGTTCACTGAAAGTAACAAGTCTGGACTTTCAGTGAGTGCATTGCACCTTCTAGGAGCTTTTTCCAGTTTAGACTCTAGCAGCTAAGGTAGATTTGAATTAAACGATGTTCAATAGAATTCATTTTCTACACTCTTCTCCACTTCTCCACAATGTGGAAATAATGTTATACCTTATTGACTGCTATATTTTGCTCGCATATTTCAACAGAGAGGCCAGGGGTCCGTTTTAGAACTGCACCCCCTGGATCTGGTATGCATTCATGTGAACTGAGTGTCTTGAACCCAAGACGAAAAGGTAATGGTGTCGCTGAAGTCACTAAATTCAGCAGGCTGATAATAGTTGTTTGACACGGCTTTGGTCAGTAGCATTCACAGTTGTCAAGAATGTGAACCCATACAAAATCTAGCAAACATGGAAATAGGAATAGGACTATTTTCAGCCACACATCTGCGTGCAATAGTGAGTATTTCTGTCAGCGGGATGATGTTGAGTCATTTGTTAACAATAAGAAAAATATAAAATATTATTATTAATTTTTTTAACTCTTTTAATTTAATTATTAAGTTGTTACTGTATTTTCACACTAGATCTACAGCAATCCACAGCAATTGCTTCCAATTCCTGGATGGTCAGACTTGAATGTCTCCCTAATGACTAAATCAACATTTCATGTTATTTTCGTATTGTATGTTAATAATTAGTTATGCTGCTATAGGCCTAGACTGCCGGGGGACTTCCTATGATGCACTGAGCTCTCTTTCTCCATCTGTACGCCCTCATATCCCATCAATGCTTGTTATTAATTCAACTTCTTCCCGTAGTTGTGTGCTTGCTCTCCTCTCTCTCTCTCCCTCCCCTTCTGTTGCTTTCTGCAGGTGTTTCTGCCTCTGGAGCTGTGGAGGTCTGGGTCTGTGGTTGCTGCCGCCTGCTGCCCCCGTGCTCCTGCTCTGCACCCGCTGATGCTATTGCTGTTGTTGCTCTTGTTATTAGTATTGCTATTATAGTGTTGCTCTTAGTGTTGTTTCCGTTGGTGTTAACATCAATTCCATTACCATATCTATTGCCTTACATCCCTATGTGGAACTGTATTGTGCTGCTGTATGTTCTCTTTCCTCCTGCTCTCTCTCTCCTGCTCCCCCCCTCCCCCTTCCACCCAACCGGTCGAGGCAGATGACCGCCCACCTTGAGCCTGGTTCTGCTCAAGGTTTCTACCTGTTAAAAGGGAGTTTTTCCTTGCCACTGTCGCATAGTGCTTGCTCATGGTGGGAACTGTTGTGTCTCTGTAAATATAAAGAGTCGGTCTAGACTTGCTCTATTCGAAAAAGTGCCCTGAGATAACTTTGTTATGATATGGCGCTATATAAATAAAACTGAATTGAATTGAATTAATATATTTGTTGTAAATGTAAATCCCCAAAGCAGAAAAGAATGTAACACATTTTCATTCTAATTATATGTAAATGTTGTGTGACCATAGACATGTCTGTATAAAAGGTGATGCACAAGGGCCAGTGCCTGACTCTGACAATCAAACTGTCCTTGGGCTTTGTTTTGTTCTTCACCTCAATATCACTGAACAATTTCTGCACCTGAACAGCAGCACTTCTAGTAAAAGATTAGATTTTGCATGGTAGAAGAGATAAAGCATGGAAACCAAATGCTTTCTCTCTTAAATGTAATTCCTGCACAAGGACATTAGCTTTTTCTTGGTAGAAGCCTTTCTTCACTGGCAATAACCAGGACCCTTAGGGTGCTGTTTCATCTTGTGCTGCAATTGCACTGCATACTTGCCACAAGCTTATATAAAGTCTGTAGTCATGTTCCATGTGCCTTCGACATCCTGCAACAGTTCATTTAGGTAGCAAGAGTAAACAGAACTCAAATACAAACACTGCAGATGTGTCCCAGTTCAAGGGTCAGATCCTCCAAAGGACACTGTGCCCCCAAATGAGACAGTCTAGCCTCACAGAGACCAAAACAATTTGTGTCTTCAGTATCTTGTCAATTTATGATTTTACAAGTCTTTGAGATCAGCTGAATTAGCTTGTGTGCAACCAGTATCTTGAGTGCTGCAAAGTTTGGTTTGTCCCCCAAATTCAGAAGAGCTATGACTTATATGACTCGTCATAATAGGAAAAGCATTTGCAGCAGATATACAGGAAGGCAGCTATTAACCAGAGCAGTCAGGTGGTCAACGGAGGACAGAGACCCTGATTAAGCTACATTGACTTTTATTGATGTTTTTTTATATATATATTTAAATAATTTTCATTTACATTTACATATTTCATTTTCTTATTTAATTGATTGTATTCCTTTTCACACACTGGAATCTCGATTTGTACAAAGATGTTCGTTTCATGTCTGTAAGTTGATTGTATGTTTATAATGTTCAATAAAAAAAAAAAAGAGGACAGAGACTCACTGTGGACATCTAGTGGACAGGTGTGACATGACTGGCTCTCCATAATACACAGAGGGTGCATATTATTTTTTATCTCCATCTTTGGTTGATTTGTTCCTCTCTCTTCCTCCTCAGACAAACATTAAAGAGGTGCTGCACACTTACATGTGTTTTTTGAGCTGTAAACTAAATGATATGACTGTACTGTGGTGAAACACATCAATGTTGCTGTTAATATTTGTATTTCTTACGAAATGTATAAAAATTGACATTTCATGGGTTGAAAATGGCTCAACACACCAGCTACTGTTTTAAATCAGCCCTGAACCTGCAAAGCCAATGCTGACATAGAGTCAACCAGTTGGTACTAATCTATGTCATGACATTTATATATAATAAAAGGAATGTTAACACCCTCTAATCGGTGTCAGTCAGTCTCCCCCATGTCCCCTGACCCACACACTAGGTAGCCAATAGGCCACGCCTCCTGCAGGTGTTGTTCCCTCACTCTTTGTATTTTTTAAATATGCTGGGAGGGAGGGTTCTAGCTGCATTTGAGGCTGTAGCTACACTTTAAGGAAAAATTTAAATGTCTATAATGATGGCACACCTGATAAATTTCTAAGTCAACCGGGGACAGATGAGAAGAAATTGATGTGGACAGAGATCATGCAGAGAAAGAGAGTCTGGGGCTGAACAGAGAAGATAGGAAGATGGTGCAGGTGTCACTGTGTGACTGTACCACTGAACCACAAAACAAAGCCCATGAAGCCATAATACACATAGGGAAAGTTCATGTGTTTACCTATCAATTATTCCATAATGTAATGTGTTCTGACTGTTGCATTCAAAACACATTACATGCACAAATGGTTAAAGGCAGGTGGGGTTTTCACTTGTGGCACTTAAAAACACATATATAAATACAAAACATGATAGACACATTTTGAGAAGATAGGAAGATGGTGCAGGTGTCACTGTGTGACTGTACCACTGAACCACAAAACAAAGCCCATGAAGCCATAATACACATAGGGAAAGTTCATGTGTTTACCTATCAATTATTCCATAATGTAATGTGTTCTGACTGTTGCATTCAAAACACATTACATGCACAAATGGTTAAAGGCAGGTGGGGTTTTCACTTGTGGCACTTAAAAACACATATATAAATACAAAACATGATAGACACATTTTGCACATAGAAAACTAGGTTTGCATATTGGTTATTTTTCAGTACAGAGTATTGTGCTGTACAGCAGGCTTTGTCCAATGTTATCAAGTCACATCCTCAGATAAATTAGACCACGGCTTCCTGTTACTTAAGATTTTAATTATTGTTGATTTAGTATCAATTTATCTCCAGTTAGATATAACTATATTAACAATAAAACTTACAGATTGAACATTGTTATTATGCTGTACACTCTCTAACTGGGATTGCAGTGTTTGCCATTCTATATTTGGGATTAGGCTTGTGTTCATTATATTTTAGTTACCATTTTTTGTTTGCTGGGGACCCACTAGAACCTCCTCAAGGCCCCACTGTGAGACCCTTCATTATACACAGATTAGACTTCAAGGTACAAACCAATGAAGCTGGTGAGCAAAGATTTCCATTTTAAATTTAAACCCCGAGCAGAGTGCTTTAATTAAAAGCCTGACTTTCACTTTCAACACACAAAGGGGTATTGGGATTATATTAATAGTAAATAAAGTATATATGTAATGAATATACTGTATTAGAGGCATAGTTGTTCAGCAGGTGAGAAATTATATAAACAGACTAAGCACAAGCACATTATTAAAATGCCTCCTACTGGTTTATTTGAGGAATTACTGTAGAAGGAAAAATTGTGTTGACATGAAACACATAAGCACTTTTGTCCAAACTAAATGTAAGATTTAGTATTTGACTATTCCAGTTATTACCCGATAAAAATGATGATCATTGGACTCTTAACTTTTGCTGTTTGTGTGCTTATGTGTTTGCGTGTGTGTGTGTGTGTGTGTGTGTGTGTGTGTGTGTGTGTGTGTGTGTGTGTGTGTGTGTGCGTGCATGTGTGAGACACGGGCAGAGAAAGAAGGAGGTGTAGCCTCACTACTGCTGGCAGGTTCAAAGTCTCAATGATTCTCTTGTCATCCTTTCTCGTACAACACCCTAACCTCTCTCTTCCTCTCAGTAACTGAGCATCTTGCTGATAGAGTTTCCCTTTGAATCCATGGTGCAGGTTTCAGCAGAATTGAAAAGGAAATTCCATCCTATTATTTTCAGACATAGTCAAACAAAGCTTGTCATGTAGATGAAAGTCAATGACAAACAGTGCAAGTACAAACACCCAGGTGGCTGAAGTTTGCAATCCAGCTTCAAAACACAGTGCAACAAGAGTCAAATTGGCAGGGATGGAAGGTAACTACATACTTAAGACTGCTGCATATTTGAAAGGTACAGTCTTGCAGCAGAGTTGTCTTCACTACATTTATCTAATATGTGACAGCCTTTGACCTCAGAACATGTGGTCAGTTCAGAAAAGTTGTATGGTTCCTGACTCTCTCCCAGCTAATTTAACCAGGAAGCCAGTGAATGCAATGCAAAGTGAAGAGCAAGAACTCTCAAATCAATGTGTATTTAATATGTGATGTGCAGATATATCCCATTTTAGCCTGAAAGCTAACGTGTAACTTTCTGCATGTTGTTGACCCCTGTAGTTGTGAGGGATGATTAATATGGTACATACACACTGTAACAAGATGAATTGTTTGTGGAAACTTGTGGAGGCTGGTTATTTTATATAACCTCTGGTAACATTTGATACTGGACTTAAGTGACCGGGATGTGTCACTGACTATATCAAACAGACTTTATTGGAATTGTCAGACAAGACAGGTGCAACCCAATGAGGCAATTAACATTTCTCAAATATGTAACTACAGTGTTGTACACTTAATTTGTATTTTATGATACACTACCCCACAGATGAATGACAAAAACATTACCAGCTACCAGCTTTACAACTACACCAGGCAACTTTGTTATGACATTATCAAGGACTTCACAACCCAAAGAGCTCAGTCACTACTATTCAGGAGACAAGTATTTTCCCACCAGTGACATCTGAATTTCATTTGGATGTGTAGTGCAGTGTGTCAGTTAAAGTTGATGGTATATTCTGCAGCATCACTTGGTGATTCAGTCTGAGAAGATGGATGTATTTTACATAAAAAATATCCCCTATTTCAACTGAATGAGTGGACACGATCTATTATATGTTCTATTTATTTTTATCTTTGCAAAACAGAGCTAATATAACACAAATGGCCAAACATCAATTTAGAAGACATTTTAAATCAGGGTTTAGGGTTCCATAAGTTTGTGGTATCCACTGCTGTTGTACAGTCTGATATTCAGCATGTTGTTATTTATTTCTGGCTCCTACTGTCTGGTAGCTCTCTCAGACTCCAGCAGATGATGCAGCAGCAGATCCTGTGTGTCCCACTGCTTTCCCTCTTCCCATGGTCACCCTGAAGATATCAGCAACCAAACACACCCAACACCACAAATCATTGTGCATGTAATGGAACCTTTTAAAACATGTTTTAATACCTGTATCTTTTACATTCACCTGTAATTTCTTCTTTTTTATTGGTGCATCCTGAGGGCTTTCCCACCTCCTTTGTTTGACCCGAAAACATTCAATCACTAATTTCTTTCATAAAACGCAGTAGAACACTATATGAATTACGTTTTCATTTTTACTAGTACATTTGTGTCTGCTGATAAAATATCTCCAAAGGCTCTAGATCATTTTATTACCCTCAATACAAACTAGTGGTTCCCTTTTTATGCTTTTCAAAGCCAAAGCGCACAGCTGCACAACACTTAAGCTCTTCAACATATAATGCAGTCATTCTAAACTAAAACAAGCAAAGCATATCTTTGTGCAAAGGTTCTTGCTCTTCACTTTGCATTTCTAATTAGTCCACACAGTACATTTCTAGTACAACTACAACCATAAGACCACTAAACCACACATGTACATGCTACATGAGAAAAACACACTGAGCGATATTACTCTGAGCTTAGTTCTACGCCGCAGGTCTTGTGAGAAAGGTTCCCGTACACCAATTAATCCAACAGTTTAGCTTGTGCAGAGAGGTCCATACATGTGTCTGTTCTCCTTTAAAAGTGTCTGAGCCTTCTGTAGAGGACAGCTGCTGCAGCTAGAACCACAATGACAGCCAGAGTGAGGATGCCCACAGCTATCCCGAGACCCATCCTGGAGTCCGAGTCACTCCTGGACACAGCTGCTCACAACACAACCAGAGTACACACATGTTCATCACATCTCAACTCACGTAGTATCATCTGTACACAATCAGGTAGAAATGGCCTTGAGGCAATCATTGGAAAACTGATGGTCTCACTAATTAATAATGAATTTCACTGCCACAGACATAGTACTTGATGATGGAATAAATTAAACATTCATCTTCCTTTTAGTATTTAAATGTTTAATAATTTCGTGAACTAATAAGAAATACTGTACATTACAAGGAATTAAACAATATCATACCTTCCTCCTTAGATGTCAATGCTTAAAGAAAGAGATGCAGGGAGAAAATCAATTAGTATTTGTAATGGTCATTTCTGAGCTGTGAAAAAAAAACCCACTATGCCAAGAAATTGGACAGTCCAGTGTTACCAAACAGCCATACTTACAATTGTCATTTCTGGTGACAATGGGAACTGCTGAGGATAGGGTGGTGGCTTCTGAAACACCATTGGAACCGACATCCCTTTTCCTCCTGTTGTTACATTGCTGTAGATGAGGGAAGAGGGAATGTTCTAATAACTGAAGAATTCCACTGTTAAGGGGAGAAAAGGGCTGAATGTCAGTTTCATTGCTGATCCTGTACTGACCTTAAAGTCATTGCAGGTGCTGATCTCACAGAGTCTGGTGATACAGTGCAGATAGTAGGTGGACACCGTCTGGTTCTGCTGTTCAAGGAACCTGAAGGCCGGGAAGGAGAAGCGGGTGTGGTGACTGTTCCCGTTCTCATGCATGGTGGTCATCTGGTCCTTAGAGCACCTGTTTGATATCAAGAAATAGACAGTGTTGGTCTAACATGGACTTTGACTGTCTCTTCAGAATGAGATTTGAGGACTTACGAGACAAATAGGTTGAAGAAAGTGGAGTTGGTGGGATAAGGAGAGATGGAAGCATAGCATCGGTCCATGAGGACATGGTACCTGGTGGGGAAAGAATAATGCGCATCAGAGGTGCTGGTAAAATACTTTTTTTCTCCTGATAAGACATTTAATACCATCTACTAAATCTGTGTCCATTCAGTTGTTTTTTGGAGTGGGGATCTCTGAGATACCAGAGCTTCAAGAATGTGTTGAAATGTGTGATATATCTAGTCTTGTACACATGACCAGAGTCAGCAGGTGGGTGCTCTTACTGATCAGTCAGGTTGGCTGCTTGGACCTGGACATAGATGTTGGTCCTCAGTTCTAAGCCCAGCTGTGGTATGATCAGAGGAGTGGTGTAGTTGACATCCTGTCAACAGAAATGTATAGTTGGTTAGCTGCAAATGCTGGTTATTATCCACAGTTCATTTGGGAAACTTATTTGACATTGTTGGCTGTTTCTGGTTTGTATGGTGTGTGATGTTGTGTTTTAATGCAGAATTGATTTGATTTGAACTAAAGAGAGTTGAATTTATCTGGACTGAATAAAATACATGAGCCAGAATAAAATACATGTCTGACTTTTGCACTATTTGTTATAGATTTCACAATAAAACACTTACAGGTTAAATGCTACTTTATTCTGTAACAAAACACACTGGATATTGTGTACATGCAACAACAAGAAATACAACCATTTTTACTATGGTGACAGCAGCGCTTGCGGTAGCTCCCTCAAACTTCGCTACCTGTACCTGTTTTAAGTTGTTATTTTTACATCTTTATTACTGAAGCATGTATTACCTATGGAAGCATTTATTACCTATGACAGAAATACACTCATCAGCGTCATAAAAGGAAGGGCAGGGACTGGATTAAGTGCAGTGGACCTTGAGACGATCACTGCACAGAAGACTGGCCACTGTCAGTATCCACAGCAGATGTGAATCCTGCTGTGAATATGAGTAAAGCTGCTGGGCCTGATAACATCCCTGGCTGTATACTAAGAACATATGCCAACCAGTTAGTTGATAACATTACTAACATTTCTAACATCAGTGTCACAGGAGAGTGTGCTGCTTTAAAACAACCACCATCATCCCTGTACCAAAAAGGTCTGCAGTGTCTAGTCTAAAGGACTACTGCCTAAGTGCTCACCAGTTTGCATACACAACCAACAGATCCACAGAGGATGCTATCTCCTAGTAACTGTATATATTGTTTTTATTTCCTTTATATATATATATATATATATATATATATATATATATATATATATATCATACATATGTGCTGGACAAACAAGTCCAATCCATATATATACCTCACCTTTAAACATCTCTGTGTCAACTTACACTGAAGAGTTCCATGCTCAAAGTACTGATGAAGCTTCCATTGTTGTCCCTCACTGCAATGGAGGATGCTGACCTAAACAGGACCACAGGGAAACAGGGAGTATTTGGCTGGATGAAACATGTCTGACTGCAACCTACATGTTACTCTGCACCAGTAGATTAATTCCACCAACAGAGGAGATAAGCTAATATACTATATATTATACTATAACAGCCTGAACATCCAGTGTTATTTTCTCAGAGACTGTGATCAGGGCAAATGTATATCACCAAAGGCAAGCACCACATACACCACAAAAGGATAGTTTGGCTTTCAAAGAACTTTGTAACTTTTTCCTATTTACTATGCTTAAAGCCAAACACATTCATACACTTTGGTTTGTTAATGTTTTATGTTGAACTGTTGGTTTAGCAGCTCCTCTCAAAAGCAGAGAAATACACCTTCTACAAAGCTGAGGTTTCAATTCTTTGCATGTTTAAAATGGGTGTTAATGATTTTTTGATAATAAACAGAGAAAAAAGGTATAAATCCTAAGAAATTATACCTATTTACACCGATCAGCCATAACATTATGACCACCTGCCTAATATTGAGTAGGTCCCCCTTTTGCCACCAAAACACCCCTGACTCGTCGAGGCATGGACTCCACTAGACCTCTGAAGGTGTGCTGTGATATCTGGCACCAAGACGTTAGCACAATATCCTGCTGAAAGAGGCCACTGCCATTAGGGAATACGGTTTCCATGAAGGGGTGTACTTGGTCTGCAACAATGTTTAGGTAGGTGGTACGTGTCAAAGTAACATCCACATGAATGGCAGGACCCAAGGTTTCCCAGCAGAACATTGCCCAAAGCATCACACTGCCTCCGTCGGCTTGCCTTCTTCCCATAATGCTTCCTGGTGCCATGTCTTCCCCAGGTAAGCAACCCACACGCACCTGGCACCATCCACATCCACATCCACAGCCCCATACGTAACAACCTGCGATGCACTGTGTGTTCTGACTCCTTTCTATCAGAACCAGCATTAACTTTTCAGCAATTTGAGCTACAGTAGCTCTTCTGTTGGATTGGACCACACGGGCCAGC
This sequence comes from Macquaria australasica, assembly GCA_005408345.1. Taxonomy (NCBI): domain Eukaryota; kingdom Metazoa; phylum Chordata; class Actinopteri; order Centrarchiformes; family Percichthyidae; genus Macquaria; species Macquaria australasica. The sequence continues at coordinate 28,194 of SEMN01001516.1, read as the reverse complement.
CTTCGCTCCCCACGCGCATCAGTGAGGCTCGGTCGCCCATGACCCTGTCGCCGGTTCACTGGTTTTCCTTCCTTGGACCACTTTTAGTAGGTACTGACCACTGCAGACCGGGAACACCCCACAAGAGCTGCAGTTTAGGAGATGCTCTGACCCAGTCGTCTAGCCATCACAATTTGGCCCTTGTCAAAGTCGCTCACATCCTTACGCTTGCTCTTTTTTCCTGCTTCCAACACATCAACTTCGAGGACAAAATGTTCACTTGCCTATATCCCACCCATTGACAGGTGCCATTGTAACGAGATAATCAATGTTCTTCACTTCACCTGGCAGTGGTCATAATGTTATGGCTGATCGGTGTATTTGTCTGCTACTGTTGTGTGTACATGTAAACAAAAAGCCGATCAGAATTTTGTTATAATCTAATTTCTTTGCTGATAGTGAAATAAGCGACTTCATAAAATGCATTGGATTGTGTATTTCCCTATAAGGAGCTGTGCCTTGACTGTACAGACATCTAGGGATTGAGCCAAACTAGGTTAAAATCACAGTTTAACATGCTTTTAAATGCACTCAAAGAGGAAAAAGGGCATTCATGACTTTGCCTGGCTCAGTTTAATAACAATTGTAAAATGCCTCAAAATACAAACTATCCATTTATAAATCACAACTGCCATAGAATACTTACTATCAGAATGGTCACAGACACTGTCAATTTCCCCATGTAACAACATGTCCAGGTGTGTACAGTAAACATCTAAAAAAAAAGTCATAGGAGGGATACAAGCAGAGATCTTACACTTCCACCTGGGTGTTGTTGATGAGATACTCCAGAGGGTAAGCACAGGAATAATAATATTTGAGCTCAGTGTTATAGGTGACTACCCCCGTGGTTGGATCATGGGAGCGCACCACACCACTGATATTAACCGTCTGGATGTTGGAGAAGTCGGCAAAGATTCCTGTGCCAGCTGCACTGGTGGTCTGGAGGCAACATTTATGGTAAAGTCAAGCACAGAGGGAAAAAAAGGGGGATGTGTTGAAAAAACAAATGTATTCTGCATAATTTTACTCCTCCTCCAATCTCTACTAACCAGGAAGGTGCTGCCACAAGCGTTGGTCATGTTGAGGGGGAAGGTGAACCTGACAACAGGCGGGGTGGTGGATTCATCCAGGGTTCCTTTACACTCTGGCTTGTCGAACACGTGGTTGAGGATGAGCAGAGACTCATTGTAGCCGGTGTAGACAACAGGGCAGATTTGGATAGCCAGGCTAATCAAGGACGTGCCACATTCAACTGAGATGTCAGTGTATTCTATATGAGAGAGATAAATATAGTCAGTAAGCCTTTTCTGCAATTGTCACTTGAAATCTTATTCATTCACAAACAAATTTCATGTCTGGAAGGAAAAAAACATAAAATCCTAGAATTATAAATGTTTTTTCAATTTTTCTGCTTTGTGTCAAAATTTCCTCCCTTTATAGGTTAATTCAAAATGAAATTATAAGCTTGACATAAACCATGGATGAGAACATTTAAATGCATTTTCAGTACCTGCAAAGAAAGTTAAGAAGTAACAAAAACACATCAGAAAAAGCTGAAGCAGGCATACTGTACCTGGACGCCGAAAGTCATTTTGGCACGTTAACTGACTGCTTTTGGCCACCATAGATGCCAAGAAGAGAAAGCTAAGAAGGTTCATTTTTTTTCCTTCCTTAGTATGGAAGGAAAGTATCTGTAATAGCAAAAGATAATGATGCATCAAAAGAACCTGAAGTTTCTGTAGATGTTATTGTTGTTACCTTACTTGGCACCCACCTTAACTGTCCCACTGCTGTTCTCCCTTTTCTCTGCTTTTGAAGTGCTTTGTATACAGTTGTGGGGGATTCTTATATAGCTATGACTCTTTCTTAGGATTGGACAGAAACAAGGTCAATGTAGTTTGGTGTGTCCACCTTCACTGTATGGGAACAATTCTTTTGTACAGGGAGTTCCATGGACCATACCTTAAGGGTGATTAGTGAAACCCTACACAGCGAGTCTCTATGAGGGACCAGAAACAATGGCCTAGCTCCTTTTCTTTAACATACAGAATCCCTTAGAATGCTAACATGAGACTTCATGAAGTAAGTGTTAAATCCCTGGGGATAATACACAATACTTTGATGCCCTTTATAGGTGAGAGTCTATGTATTAACAATAACAGCAATATCCTTTATCATGACCCAAAGATGATCCTGTGAGATAGTTCAATGTCCCTGGGGACGCTACAGGTACTGCAGATGGGTGCTGTGTTTACACTGGTAGAAAGAATCTTTATGGACTGCAGCAGGTTGGGCATTTAATTCTAATTAAATGTGATGGAAAGAAAAAAGAGTGTGCAAGTGTTTGGATTTCTCTCATTATTTTAGGTGCATTACCCTGAATGAAGACTGATTTATTTGAAAGAAAAAAAAAAAGACAGATTGTTGCTCAGTGTCACCATTCTTATGCAGCTGCAATGTACTCGCACACCAGCACACCATAAGGTCTTATGCAAAGAGTTTGTTTGTTTGTTTGTTTGTTAAGATCCCCGTTAGCTTCTGCATAGCAGCAGCTATTCTTTCTGGGGTCCACACAGTTTATATGATGACAATACAAAAGTACACATTCACACTACTCACCACAATACACTAACATAACACATCGTAATGCACATCTACTGTAAATAAAGCAGTAACATTTGAGACAATTTAAATTACACAAGCACAAAGAAAATAGGTAGGCTCCGACTGAATCTGTCATGATCTAACAGATAAATATCATCATTTAACATGAATGTCCATGGAACCCTTACACACCAAAGAATACTTATTAATTACTAAAGTTTCTTATTAAGTAATGCTCTTTTAGTGTATTTTTTAAAAACATATATATTATTTTTTTGTGTAATATGATTTTGGGAGTGAATTCCATTCTTGCATTGCTCTGGATATAACTGTACATTGAACTGATGTGGTTTTGGATTTTGGTAAAGTAAAAGATAAATGAAATCTTTGTTGTTATGACATTAATGATAAACACTAATGAAAACCATCAATGAATACACCAATCTATTTTTGACTTCAAACCAAGAGAGACATTCATGCATTTTAGTAACATTACAGTAACAGCACAGGCTCATTGACACAAGGGTGCAAAAAGCTCGAATACTAGGCTTATCTAGGTGCTTACAGAGTACACAAATCTTGTACCGGATTCAACTAAGCCAGACAGGAGAGACAATCATGCTGTATTTTTGGATCTTGCTGATGGGTTCAGCTCTGCATAATCTGTAGCCAGAGCATCAAGAACCTTGTTAGAGCATATTTCCAAGATCAGATGAGTTTTACAACAACAGATTTTACTGCAGCCTGGCAATATCTTCAGATAGGAATTATAAGAGGATGCACAATTTCTCCTGTAGTTTTACAATGACAGTGGAGGTGTGGTGATTGTCAGGGCACTTGGGTGATAATGGGGGAAAGACAGCAGGGAGGGCAGCATGTTCATAATGTAATACATGGAAAATGGTTTACTTTGTGTTTTGGGCTGCATTAAGACAACCCAATGGATGCTTGTAGCATTTTGGTATGAGACATGTAGTCATAATTGTCAAAATAATTCAACAGTCATCTGCTCAGCAGTAGTAAATAAAATGTCTATATACTAAATCCACTGCATTTGTGAGGAATACTTTTGTGATGAAAAATCTTCACATTAAACTCAATGAATTTATTTATGAAAATGACATGGCTGAATTGTGCTAAAACACAGGAAAAATCTAAAAATATAATCCAAATGGTGTCTGGTGTCTCCAAATGGCTGTAAATAAAGTGATGCTTAAAGGGTAACTACACCCTCAAATTCTGCAAAAACCCTCTCCCCCTCCATATTTAAAAATGCAACAAAGGGGTGAGGGAACAACACCTGTAGGAGGCGTGGCCTCGTGGCTACATAGTGTGTGGGTCAGGAGAGACTGAATGACACTGATTAGAGTCTTTTATATATACATTTCGTGAAGTAGACAGGTCCCAACTGGTTGCTCTATGTCAGCATTGGCCTCACAGGCTCAGGGCTGATTTAAAACAGTAGATGGCGTGATGTGGTAAGAATTGTCAATATTAACACCAGCACTGATGTGTTTCATCACAGTACAGTCATATAATTTAGTTTACAACTCAAAAAACACATTGAAGTGTGCAGTACCTCTTTAAAAAGCAGACCAACTCTATTCCTCTATAAACAAAATGAAAGAATCCTGAAAAGGGAAGACCTCTTGATGTAAGGGCTTTGAGTAAGTAAGAACTGGCTTTCTAGGGAATGAGAACCGAACAATATATCAGTGTCACTGGAACTTTGGACACAGAGAAGTTAAAACCTGCATGCAGTGGGTGTACACTAGGTGTTACAGCTTGCATGGCTTCAGGATTTAATTGACAGTGATAGTGGACAAAATCCACACTGATAACAACTGGTGGATTATTATAGGTTCTCCTTATCAGAAAACCTATGGGCTGCAGAGAAATCACCATCACCAAACCTGGGAGAGAATTCTCATTCTGATTATTTCTGGGGACCCACTCTGGTGGCACCAGTGCACAAGCTCATTCTATTGCTATTCATAGCCATTTTTATCACTTACCTTTTAAATTAATTACAAGTTAAATGAACATGCATAAGGACAATGTGAAATGGCTCAATTCAATCAATAGAAGTCATTGTTATCAAAAGGAACATACTATAATAGCTCAGTTCAAGTTTGAATGTAATGTTATAAATTAAAAAAAGTATTTCGGAAAATGTCCCTTTTTGGAGAAAAAAACTCAAATTTGAACCATGGAGCACTTTAAATAAAGATGTTTTACTATCATTTGCTCAGGGTGTACTGCAGTGTCGCCACCTTAATCCCAATAAATATCAGACATGTGAATGCTTCCATTTACATAAAGGAAAGCGTGAGAAGACACACTGAGTGATTTGACCCTCAATTTCTCTTGTTGAAGATAATGTGTGGGTGTAGCTTTCTGATTGATAACCTTACATCAGCAACCTTTCCAGCAGATTAACCAAACCAATACACAGTGTCCTGCTCTACTGTGGACTGCTGTCACTGCACGTTGTGTAAGAGACTGGGTAATGTTATTACATGTTTTCTTCATTGCGACCACTTTTTCAACTTTAATCCAAAGGTAACGTCTACAAAAATCTACACATAACATGACAACTGAATAATTATCACAATGTTCCAGTGTTCTTTTGGGTTTTCGATACCACACCAGATGACCAGTATTGATACACAGTCACAGTGTATCTTTCAGATTCAACTAAATCAGCAGCTTTGTTAATAGCAGCTGTTGCCTCATCATTAAGAGTATTAATAGATGCAGATGACACTTCTAAAACTAAAAGATTGTGAGCTGCATTCAAGCCAGAAAAATGGGTCTTCTTTTGACAGCTTAAGGAGTAACTCATCATTCAACAACACAATGCTGGTAGAATGGTACACCATAAACAATGGGGACATCTCTAAAAATATGTGGATATATTTGCCAATGGATTTTTGATTACAAAGGGAGCATATTGGACTTTTATATTGGAATCAGTTTTAGCATCTGCGAGTTGATCAATTGTGTCTATGAATAATTTTATTCTCTAATTGCTGGTGAATGTAATTGTACGAAACTCAAAAAATATTTGTAAAACTTTTTCTATGAATAATCAGTTCATACTTTAACAAATCTACATTCCATACAGATACTATTCTATATCTACTATATACAGATACTACTATATATCTTTATACAATGTGCCGACAATACAGTAAACTAGACCCAGTGTTTTTCTCAATTACACAGAGTACATTAATCCTTTCCTCAAACCAATTCTTTAATGCTCTGAGCATAAAGGAATAACAATATAGCTCAGAAATAGGAACATTGAGTCCTCTGCTCTTTTTATCATACTCTAGAATTGTGTAGCTAATTCTTCTTGGGTACTGCTCTTTCCAAATTAATTTTAAAATTCTACTCTGTAATTTACCAAAACCCATGAGGAGGTGGAAGAAGTAACATATCAATAAAAAAATGCATTCAAGGGAGAATATCAACATACAGTATATATTGTATATGGACGTGTTGGTTTACCAGCTCTTATTTCAAATGTGCTTTTTGTCATTGATACACCTATTTGCAAGGCTTAATTTACACTTTACACAATTTTATCACCATTTTATTCACATATTATATAATTATCGTATAATGTCATTTGCTAGATTGATGCAAATAGGAAATTGCTTATTTTTTTACTTAAATCCATTTTTCTTTTCTTTTGTTTAATTGAAGAACCTCTGACTTTATTGTCATCCCCCTGTTGTCATTGACTGAAATTCTCCAGTCGAGTTTGTGCAGAAATTCTTATTGTCTTTAGAAATATGACACTGGGTAAGTTTTAATCACAGGTCAAAGTGCAATATGTGTAATATGGTCAACTGTACACAATTCGCACATTTCAGGAGTAGATCATCAATGGCATTTTAAGAACACATTTGGGAAAGTTATACACAGTTACATTGGGTTCATGTACAAATGAAACTTAAACAAGTTTATTGCTGCCACATTGCATAAACGAGTTAAAGTGAGAAAGTGAACTACATATTTAGGTAGAACAGACCTACCAATTGATTAATCACAAGACTACCCCTCTAATACATAGCAATATTAATAAATAGATTTATTCCAATTATTATATCAATATACTTTTAAAAGTTAGATTTTATGTAAAAAAAAACAAAAAACTTTAAGCTTAACATCCAAGCCTGAAGCTTTCGGTTAGCTCACTTAATCAAAGGTTTTAACTTTCAGTTATACACAGAAGAGTTTACCTCAATCTCTCAAGTTATATTTTCAATGAAGTGTTCTTATAGTTTAGCCTTTTTAGCAGGAAGAGCGAGTTTTACAAGCAGATTATGAAATATTATAATGTATTGTAAGTCTTGTAACTGATCCTATACCCTGCAATTGAAAGCTGTATAGCTGAGGTATTGAATTAAGTTAGTTGAGTGTCCCCACTATGTGTAAAGCTGCATGGCAAATGATCACATGCAGGTTGAAGGCTAGCCTGCCGTGTGGTTGAAACACAAAGTACAGAACGACATATAAAAAGTCCTGCTTTACTTCTACACTAAAGCACATTGTACAGACCTGTTAACGGTTTTCTAAATCAACGTTTAGCTTTTATTCTCCCGTAAAATCACTACATGCACAAACATGTCACATCTGTTGTTTTCCTCTCGCTTAGCATTGTCTGTTGTGGAGGAGTGTCTGCAGTAAGTTGGGTTCAGGCACTCAGTTAAAGGCTGGGTTGCGGACTCCAGACAGGGTGCTGATGGGAGCGCTCTTGCCTTTGAGGAGGGTGAAGGAGAAGATGAAGAAGCTAGCACTCATGACGCCCAGGATGATCACGCCTGAGATGAGCGCGCTAGTCACTGTGTTCATCTGAAACACTGGAGCTTTCAGATGGGCTAGAGCAGCACAAACACAAAGAAACAATCAAATCTCTGCCACCTTTTCAATGCTTGCTCTTAAATTCACCTTGAATGCAAAATCCCCCATACACAAACATCTATTGGTGATGCACTGAGCATTTCTCAGTCCAATCTATTTGATGGTTTTGTTTTTCTTGTTCCGGAGAAAAATTGCACAGCTACAGTGGTGTTTGATAGCAGAAAATGATTCAGCCATCCAAAACAGCAGGAATCAAATTAAAAGGAAAATCCATCAGAGTCAAATAGATCATAGCCTTGTTGTATCAAGCGACAAAACATGCTGCATTTGGAGCACAGAAACAACTCCTGCACCTTTTCTCAACTGAAAAAGCATGCTCTCTTTGCTCATACCACGCTTAATTGCAATCAATTGCTCTTGCTCTCTCCATCTATGTGAATCCAATAGTTTCTGGGGGAGTTTTCAATAGTCACTCTGTGTTATGTAGCAAATAACTCATTGAAGTGCAATTAGCAAAGGCAGACTGAGGGAAAAAGGGCACTTAATAGCTTAATCACAGGATAAGACATATGGGTATATGAGACATTTTCCTTCAATTTGAAGGCTTTTACTATTTTAAAGTGCTCCCTTTCATATCATTATAGGCAATACCACATTTAAAAGTGTTCCACACTAGTGATGTGTCGATCATGAGCGTATCGTTCACTGAAATACTCTTTTGATATGAACCAGTAGTAACGAGTTGTCTCAGAAAGTAATTCTTTCTTTTTGGCAACAATATTAGGCTCGTTTGAGATGAGACAGGCCTGCGCAGAATCGATCACCAGCAATCGCTGCACAATGCATGCCGGTTAGATTTGTGTCCGACTTGATCCCGACTTGCTCTGACATCATGCACACGTGGGCAACGATAACCTCACGAGATCGAGGCGGCCGCAGTTTTTAGAGCCAGGCGCCGCAGTTGCTATCCACTGAGTGAAAGACCCAGGGCATGATGGGAAACGCCTGGCTATTGCCTGATCAAAGAGCTGATTGGCTCTTAATTTTGACCACAAACATCACGTTTTGTAGAAAATCCTAATTTTCTGTGTAATATTTAATGCTAGATTGTTGCTGTATGTTGTGCAGTGACGGTTTCATCTGTTAACAAACATCTTGTGTGGTTGATATGAATAATAATAAAGTTTATTTCAACCATAGATATTCGAATGTGGTCTGCAAACTACAGGTAGCCTACAGGTGGATCTAACAGGATGTAAATATTTCTGTGACTTCCTGTATATTCGTGGAAGGCTGCTGGAAACTGTCTGACTTGACTGCTGCTGTTTGTCACCGCCCCCCGCTGCTCCCGTCTGATCACGTCCACTTTCCAAGCAAGTTCATCTCGAATGAGCCTAATAATGCATGAGTTTTGTTTTTCTCACGTGACAGCTACACAGGCTCAGTATCGGACAGAAATGAGTCATCGTACTGAGCGAGATTTAAGGAACTAAGTCACTAAAATGAACCAGTTATGCCATCACTATTCCCCACTATGCACAGAATGTGAAGGCTTACCCAGCTGAGAGTTGTTGGTTGGCGTTTCATCTGTGAAAAAAAAAATTAAAGGGCATTTAAGGGTAACAGCAGTACATTGTATTCAGTACAGTATACTTTAACCATGCAATGGCATGTTACAGTACATGAGTCAACAGGATGCCTTCAGGCGCTCTCTGACTATCTAGGTCGCCCAGATAAGTTCTCACCATCAGTCAAAATCCCAGTGTCAGACCTTGAATTTGACACTGGAGTACCTTTTAATATATCCAATCTGAAAATCATTGCAGATTTAAACAGCTTGTGGAACAGTTAGAAATCCCAGCAAGAAGAAGAATTGTACAGTTTGAAAGAATGAAAAGAGCTTATGAGCTGTATTATGTTTCAGGTAGGAAGAAAAGGCTCCTTAGACAGTGATGTTTGGATAATGTCAGGAAGACGAGGTTGGTTGGTGGGAAACAAGACACTGAGGAAAAAGAATAACAGAGGAGAAGGAGTGTTATCAAACTGTACCACTCCGAGTGATGATAGGCCCAGCAGTCAGGACTGCATTCCCAGATGCGGAGTTTGATTCCTTTCCCTCTGAGACATCTCTCTTTTTCCTGCTGCCACAGATCTTTTAAAAAATAGCAAAGAAAGATATGGTGGCAGAATGAAACCCCTCTGATGAGTTCCACTTTCTTATGATAAGGTATTCAAGACACACACACTGGATGGTTAATCAATGTTGCCTTTTAACATTTTAATTTTAGAATTTTAATGTAGCTGGTCAAGACAGAGCTAATATTCACAATTTCACATACGGTTGGGTAATTTAATTTAAAAGTTCATATTTAATGAGGTGATAATGTGTTTTGTGTATATGTTGTTAATATGAAACGTAACTAGTAATTATAATTGTCAAATAAGTGTAGTGGAGTAAAAAGTGCCATATTTCCCTCTGAAATGTAGTATAATGTATAAAGTGAATGGAAATACTCAAGTACAAGTACCTCAAAATTATACTTTAAGAACCTAGGCTGAGTAAATGTACATAATTACTTTCCACCACTGATGATTGAGTGAATGCTTGAAAGCTGAGCAGGTGAAAGATTGAGTCTCTTCTTCACATGCTTCACTCATGAAATAAAGCTGTAGATGGGTTTAAACTATTTATCCTAATCGTTTGTCATGTTACGCATTAAAAGTATAATTTGTTAGTCTCACTGGCATGAGCATGGGACAGTCATCTGCTCGACACAGCTTGGTGACACAGTGCAGGAAGACGGTGGACATCTTCTGGTTCTTATGCTTTACAAAGCGGAATACTTCAAAGGCAAAGCGGCCCATTTGGCTCTTCCCATTTTCAAAGACGGTGGTCTGGGGGTCTTTTTCACAGCTGGCTCACGGAGGGAAAATTAGAAAGTATTATTAGAAAGGATAGCAAGAGAAATATCAGAACTGAACAAAATCATAGATCTGTTTTCAAATTTGAGTTACCTAAAGAAAAGATCATAGCGGAGGTCATCGTTAGGGTTTCCAGAGGGCGTGGTGTAACAGTAGTCCATTAGAATGTTCCATCTATTTAACATTAAGGATTAGTAAATCCAGAGTTCAGGGACTTAAATGCAAATGGGGTCATGTAGGTGTAAAGGGCTACTCAGACACTTTAGTGGCACATTGCTCCCCTCCCCTGGTAGCTGAAGAGAAGATTACCACCAAATGATCTTTGTGTTATCATGTGACATTACAACGCTGTCTCCTAGAAATTCCATTTATATACTACTAATTTGTTTTCCCCATTATGTTTTGTAGGGAAATGTAATTGCTGCCTGGATTATGTTCCCTGGCAAAGTTTTTTCTAGTGTACGAAGCATTTATATACAACAAGTGAGTCATAGGTAGATGGTCAGGGTGGATTTCAATAATTAAAGTCCCCCTCCACTCAAAAATGTGTTTTTCTTTTTGTTCCTTCACTTGGATGTCTGTGCAGAATGATGTATGTGCAGAGTTTGACACTAGAAGGTTGTTTTCACATTCATCTGCTGAAGAGGGAACGTTTCTCTGTGCTCACCTGAAATCTCAGTTTAACACATGCATGTACCAGCAGGATGTTTGGAAGCCAAGTGTGGTCCAGTATGCAACCCATCTGTTTCACAAGGACTTGCAACACTGTAGAATGCTATCAAAAACAGTTTGGCTCAGGTCAAGTGGTGATGATGCCTCTGTACCTGATGTAGAGCTAACCCGAGCTTGCAACACTGTAAAAACTGTTTTTGAAAGGGAGCATTCTACAGTGTTATGAGTAACAGATAGTACCTACTTTTTGGACCTGGACAAAAAAGATGTGTGTTTTTTACTCCACTGACTCCACTATGCAACCTACACAAGTGTGATGTGGAAACTTGAATCCTCCAGTGCACATACACTAAGAATGGACTTTTCAGTGAAGTAGGAGACATTTTGTATCAAGCAGTTCAACTTTTGAAATGAACAATAAAACACACATCAGACATAAATGACTATTCCAAGCAGACTATTTTTATATGTCTTTAAACACGTCTCAAGGGGATCTTTAACCAAGACCAAAATCGTTCCCTAACTTTAACAAAGTTGAACCATTAGTGCTACGGGTGGATATTTTAGGAAAACAAATTAAATACTTTGTCAGTGAACATTTTGCGACTTGGCAAATCCTGTATGTTAATTAACAATGTTTCTTCATTATGTTAATAGAAAACGTAATCTGAGCGGCATACTTTGAAAACAGATCTGCTGTTGCAAATTAGTAGCATATAAACATAATTTGTAAGAGACAGGGTTGGACATTGGCATAGACTGAGATAATGTATTACCGGTGACTAAGGAGATAAGGATAAGGTGGTAAGGTAAACAATGCGCCAAACTACCCCAAAAAAAAAAATATATAGTCCTTGTGTTTACAATCTCCCTTCAGGCAAAATCCCTCCCCCACCCACCATCAGCCGAACAGGCAAGATCAAATGACCACAAGATAAAGAATTCACATCTCAGTCATGTTTAAAACCAAATGGGAGATATGTCTGTCTGACTGAAGCAAGTCAAGAGTCATTTTCAGAAGCAGTAACAAAATACAACAAAAATTCTGTTTTCACAGAAATGTGAAGTGTTGCTGCTGGTCAAAGAATCCCTTAAGAATCATAGAATTTAAAGACATTTGGGGCTCTGACATTCCAGTCAGAGAACATCAGGGAAATTGATCAATTGTCTGGTGAGGTCAGGCAAACTTTCACACATTAATTACATTAGATGGTGATTTCAAGCCCAAATGGGGAAGAAAGCAGGACCTTGATATTTGGAGAAAGCAACATTCACAAACCAGTCAGGACTGACATGTTTAGGTCATGAAAGCTCTCAGACATAGCTAGGGGAAGCTCGAGGGGTTTTACATCCCCTGTACTCATGTTTTTTCGTTTTTCTTTCAATCATAGAATGTGAGGACCAGCAGTGTATTGTACCATATGATAATCATGCAGTTTCACAGAAATTAAGAATATCTTTCTTTTACTTTAACTGTGATCTGGCATCATGTAAAGAGGTCACAGAACAACTTTATTGTCAGACCAATGTGTTTCAGCTGGTGGCCTTCATCAGGGTCATCATTATACTACAAGTTTTGTTGGAGTTTTGACTTCTTCAGACTTTTCCCTTCTCCATGCACCTTGGAAGTAGGTGAAGTTGTGCAAGAAATCCCTACTCTGTTACCCTAAATATAGGTCAGTGGTGTTCTCCTTCACATTGTGTTGTAACCAAATGTGTCATTTTACAGCCTTGTGTATCATTCTACACAGTCAGTATGGGTGTGGGCTTCTTATATTGCACTTGTACTAATCACATTATTTCCATCAAAATAATCCAACAACTTGGCAGAACACAAATGTTAGTGGACAAAATAAAGTGATATGATAACCTAGTCTGCCTCTGATAAAGGCTCCAAATTAAAAACCTGTAGTTTTGGTATAAAGTGAACATGGTGTGCTAGTGACTTATTTCGATTGAATGGCTAGATGTTGATTGAATACCTCCTATCCAGGTTAGAAGCTTTTACAGCTGCAAACACCCGCGTCTTCAGGGTCAGTCCTGCCATGGGGATGGACAGCTGCTGAATGTATGATGAGTCCTGTACATAAACCACAGTATTTCAGCACGTTTGTCACATTTCCTGACTCTCTCCTTTCATCTTGTTGACAGTGATATGTTCAGTTTCACTACAATTCATAAATCCCCGCATATCTATCGTTATGTTTCCATAGAATCCCATTTACGAGTGAATGGTTCAAAGTGACAAGGGAATTGGTTTGAAATGAATTGAGGATAAAGTCAGTATAATCTTCTCCAATTATGGGATTAAAGGTAATTTGCTGCCTACTTGAGCTACATAAAAGGGTTTCTGAGCCTTTGGTATCTTCCCCGTCTTGTACATGTACCATCATTCTCAGAAATCGTTGCAATTACAAATATAAAAGGTGCAGATTAATTTAACATAGCTGCAGAGCTTCTTATGCTCTTTAATCCGTGCTGACTAAGTACAGCTTTGGTATACAGCTTTGTCTCCAGTGCAACAGCCCAAGTGCAGCAAAATAACAGATATTTAGACTCAACTGATGTGAACTTACATTGTAAAGCAGTAGATTCAACGTGCTGATGAAAGTACCATTGCTGTCCTTTACTGAGATTGCAGCTGCTGACCTTCAATAAAGATAAAAAAAAAAAAAAGATCAAAGCTGCCGAAACCATTTTGAAAGTTGATTCCAATATTTTAGGTGACATTTGCCTGATGCTGAAATTTGCATCTTTTTTTATCAGATCATTCTGTAATCATAGATATTGTTTTACTTGCCAATATTGCCAATATTAATAAAACTTGCTGCACCTTAAAAACACACCTGAAGTTCTATCTCTCACTTTGCTTTATTCGGCTATTGTATATGTTGACATATACAATGTCTTTACAACATATCTAAATCATAACGTGCAGAGTCTAGACAACCTTTTATAATCTTAATCTTTAAATTCTGATCAAAAATCTTTATTTTTATATCAATATTTGCTCATTTGAATTCAGCTGTATACGTCGGCTCTGAAAAATCACTGGGGTTTTTTCCACCAGATCAAGTGACTAGTTTTATACATTTTAGATACAGCAGGAGGACACAATAACTTGAACGCTTGTGAAATACAGTATGATGAAATCTAGCACAATAGCCCCGAAACCTTTGTATATACCTATATATATATATATATATATATATATATATATATATATATATATATATATATATATATATATATATATATATATTCAGTACTAGTTTGTGATACTGTATTAATTATATATTGGAGGTGTTTCGTTTATTTTGTTCATCCAGTTGGAATAATTAAAAATTTAAATTTGACATTATCAAAGTACAGCCTCAGAAATGAACATAGATGAATCATCACCTCTCTAATAGAACATTAACAAAAACTCATTCAAAACTTTTTTTTTTTAATCGTTTCAGGCATGTTGCAATGCACTGCATTATACTGTACAGTTAGTTGTGGCTAGTTCTAGTTCTACTTGTTGGGCAGACCAGTATAAGATTTTCAAAGCTAATAGCACCAGCTATTAGTTTTACTCATTTTAATGTATGGATTGTTGGCTCACTGAAGCACCCCACTAGAGCACACCAATTTAAAAGAGAAAATGATAATTTGAGTGAGACTTACGAGGCCAGTTGTGTGTTGTTGACCAGGTATTCCAGTGGGTAACTGCAGCTGAACTTGTACAGCAGACCTGGCAGGTAGCTGATGATTGTGGGGGGATCCGGTGTGTCGATATACCCTGATATGTTTCCAATCTGCACCAGCGACAGGTTCCCATAAGCGTTGGGTCCCTGAGCCGTGGAGACCTGCAGAGAACAACATTTACATTTACATTTGCTAACACTCCTCCTGGCTAGCTAACCAACCACCTTACTTAACACTTACTGTGGATACACTGGACAGGGGTTGATGCCATCAGCCATACCACTGAGCATAGAGTACAAATGTACCTCACTAATCCCCAACTCAATCCCTCCTTATCTGAGAACAGACCCTCCAGGAACTGTGCCTTTCCATGCAGCTCAACACTCAGCAAAAACATGAGGCAGAGACAGCTCACTCAGCAAAGACTCACTTTAAACTCCTTCTAAACTTTTAAGAATTGTTTTTCACTCATCATTCTGACAGGGCCTCTGGGATCCCACAGTAGCCCCTTCACGAGATAACGAGTGCTGGACTTCATTCCCGTGCAGCATAAACACAACTTGTCAACATCAAAACATGGATACTATGAACGATTCTGGCTGATACAAAAGACACAGCTTATCTTTTTTCAACAAAGTGCTGGGAGGCCTTTTGCTGTTTTTTAAAGTTTTCAGCTTCAGTCTGTATTTGTTCTGTCTGTATTAGTTAGCATACGACATATTAAAAAGATAATTGTAGAGTCATCTAAGACTATGAGCCATTTTATGATGAATCCCAGCACAAACCTTACACTTTACTCTCTACAGTAAACTATATTTTTATTAGCTTTAATGATATTGTCTCAAAGCTATTGGCATTAATGACCTTAACAACATTACCTGCTTAACAGTTAAAGCACCAAATCCATCCTCATCATCAACAGTGTCAGTGATGCTGGCAGTAACACTGTAAAATCTGAAGAACAATCGATCATACCATTCCTGTTCTTCTTACCACCAGGGAATTGCCACAGGACTCCAGCGTCGCCAGGCTGATACTAAAGATTACGACAGTGGGAAAGGTGTTGTTATTAATGAATCCGCGGCAGTGGGCATCTCCATGGCGACCATTGAGGGCAAGGTCAGAGTCGGTGTAGCCAGAAAAGAGGACAGGGCAAAAGTTGATCTTGAGGGTGATGGTCTGCACCCCACAGTACACACTGATATCCCTCTCCGCTGCGGGACACACACACACACACACACAGACAGGTGCAGACAGACATGAAAATGAGTAACAAGATATTTTGTTACATAGAAGAAATACATTTAAATGGTCTTTTTTATGTTTTAGGTCAGAAGTGCAGTTCTGGGATTACAGTCCAAAACCATCAGTTTAAATTTTGTTCAAATCACAAATTATGAACTGGTGTGTGGACAAAAATTTAATTCTCTCCTCTTTGGAATATGTAGCTAGTTTGAGGAGACCCTTCCTTTAAAAAAGACATTCACATGTAAATTCCTTCCAGTAATTCTGAAACAAAAAGTGTGAATCTGTGTTAGTTTCTTTGAGTTCCTCACCAGGGAAGCGGCTGTGAAAGTTGGCGTCACAGTTGTACCCATTGAATTGAGCTCCAACTGATAAGGCCTTACTAAACAGTAAAAAAATCAAAAATATATGTTCCATTTCAGCACCTGAAACAGAGCAACAATTTGCACTTAATGTAAGAAATCCAGTCCACTTCATCTGTCACTTCAGAAAATATGACCTTTAAAGGTGGGGAAAACAGAAAATGAAATCCATATATAACATATCATAATATAATCATATATAATTATTTTTGCTAAGAAAAGCCAAAATATTCGTCTGCAAGTGTGTTAATGTCAGAGGGGAAAATTTCCCAAAAGATTGAACATCTTTCATATGTCTGCCAAACAGAATCAAAATGTCACATTGAATTATTTTTGAACACCTGCAGCTTTGGCATCAAAGTTATAAGAAACGATGCTGGATAATGTGCTGATGACTACGGTCATTTCATAAAGTATAATGGCTTATCTCTCTGTGCACATCTCATTGTCCTGTGAAAACCTCTTATCACACAATCGTTGTCAGTCACAATCTCAGTCCTGAGGAAACAGCTAAATAAAAGGAGTAGTTTCACAAAGTTTGCAGTTAGCATCTCTAGCTTTGACAGCAGATGATGTTGTTCCTGACAGCTTGAGATAAAAAAAGGCAGACCTGTTGCTGTGCGAGAGGTAGAACCACTCACCCTGGTTCCTGGAAGCCAGCAAGTCAGCGGTTCTCCATAAGCTTGGGACAGACGATGGAATGGTCCGTACTGCATCCCTACCTGACAACTAGAAACAGGACTCAGGAGCAGGGGGGGAAAAAGGGATCCTACACATAAGAGATTCATTATTTGAACATGTCAACAAAAAAGGGCTGTCCAGAGTGAACATGGGAAAGTCCATCAAATCTGAATGTGTTATACAAATCCTTTCACGTTCGCAGAAACATGAGCAGGTTTTGGAGTTTCCCACTCATATCCTTTCGGCCCAATCTGGCTGTGTCACTGCTCACAAATGGTTTGACGCTGCATGAGGTCCAGCGGCGGTGGGGGGGAGAATTATCTTTTCATCGCTCCAGTGGCCCTGGCCTGCTGACTGAGCCGTTCCTTTCTGCCTGGGCCGGTCGGGGAGTGCAGAGCCCACCAAGCAGGCCCTTGGCTCCGGGAATCCACACTTGTCATGCTTTGTGTGCGGCAGTTCTCTGTCAGCACAGCAGCAGGCAATCTGCTTGGTGGGGCTGCGAGCTGCTGCCGGCCTCTTACCAGATCCCCAAACTTTGATTCCTGGTCACAGGACTCTCACCGCATAAAGAGAGCAAAGAAAAAGAGTTTCAAGGGATTAGCCGGTCCTCACTGTCCCATCCTCCATATGGACAGCAGTATATGTGATGGGCTCACCGCAGTGTGAACCAGACAGAGGACACACAGGGATCCTGTGAATATGGAATACGAGATGGAAAAGACATTGCAGTGGCAGTTTCGGGCAAACTTCTCACTTTAGGTCCAAATTAAACAAAAGAGGCACTTGCCTGGTTTCTGTCTTCTGAACATCTACCCACATGTATTTTTCCTCTCCAAAGAGGACTGTCATCACCAATATAATTTCACACTAGCCTCAGAAAAAGTTTGCATCTGTTGTAGCTTCTCAACAATATGCCCTGCACTGCATCATCAGCTTCCACAGTTGATGACATCTTGCCTTGAAAACAGGTTAGAGTATTTGATATTGCATTTTGTATTTTGCCTGATTTCATCA
Organism: Macquaria australasica; assembly: GCA_005408345.1. Classification (NCBI taxonomy): domain Eukaryota; kingdom Metazoa; phylum Chordata; class Actinopteri; order Centrarchiformes; family Percichthyidae; genus Macquaria; species Macquaria australasica. Next base: position 10,087 of record SEMN01001516.1, on the reverse strand, counting down.
GAGCACAGTTAATCAGGTGTAATGTGCCCTTACCTTGTTTGTCTCACCTGATGAACAGTATGTATGGCCTCCATCTTTGGTGTTTTCATCAGTTCTTCAAAGTTTCAGAAGTCACTAAGATTTCATATCAAATCCATTGTTCAAGGGTGTTCAGGCAACATTTGTGATCCCTCAGTCCACCAGGGTCTTCCAGTATAGAACATCCTGTTGAAGCTGCCAATGCAAACTACTGGACAGTAGTGACCCACCGCAGCTCAAGACATTCAGTTGTGTTCCTTTGCTGCACTGATGTTCACTTGGAGAGGTATCTAGGAAATTGAGCACAGAGTTGGGGAACAGCAACTTCTTATTTCTAAGGATTTTGCTAATCCAGATAAATTGTAATTACGAGAATCTTGGCCAACTGGAGATAGTACATTGCTTCACTGCAGACTGATAGTCATCTTAAGTGCCCCAGCACCTCAATTATCCAGGACTCATTTCATCACTCTATATGCCTGACAGTTAGATACAGTTGGCCTTATCATTTGGAGAGCATCATAATCCATAGACCATGGCAACCATTTTGGAACTTTTCATCACCTTGCACAATCAGACAAATTGACATTGTCAAACCACAGCACTCAGGTCTACTTATGGCTAAATCCTAAATACTCTTTGTAGAGTATGTGAATGCATAGCTTCCCATTGGCCATTTGTGGTGTGTTAATGGCTGGTCATGTTATATGACATTTATGGATTCATGGAAATTATACATTCTTTTGGCAAAAGCATCAAAATAATGTATGGAGGTTACTGAATGACTTGTTGACAACTTGAGCTAGCTAACAGCCAGTTTCATCTGAACAGAACAGGCAGAAGTGTTATGACAAGCCATCGAGGCAGATCTACCACGATAAGCCATCTTAGGCAGCAGGAAAAAAAAGGACCCAGATGCAGACAAACCGGGAGGCTTCAGCAAGTCGGAGATTTATTGAACACAAAATGAACTACCTGTCGCAGATCCAGGCTTGTGTGGCAAAAAACTCCAGGGAGAAAAACAAAAAGGCAAACAGCAAGGCACAAGGAAATCAGGACATGAGACACAGGGAACCAGTAATGGCAAACCGCAGAGACTCTGACAACAGACAAATCCAACAATGAACCAACACCAAACAAAGGAAAGGGGCTGGTATAAATAAGAGAGACAACGAGGGAACAAGAAACAGGTGAGAGACAAGACACAGGTGAACCTAATCAAACTGGTGGGAAACAGAACAAAGACAGGAAGTAAATCAAAACTGTGAACCAAGAACAGACCTTCAAAATAAAACAGGAAACAGAGCAAAACACACAGTGTACACAAGTCCTTGGGATCATGACAGTACCCCCCCTTCAAGGGACGGATCCCAGACGTCCCTCAGAGAACACCAACTCGGGTGGGCGGAGGGGGTCCCGGAGGAGGGACCCAGAAAAACCAGACCTGGGGCTGGACAGAACTCCTCAGGGGGACGGTCTGGAGGACGACCAGACGTGGGGAGCCTGGAGGCAGGGCAGAGACTGGACAGGACCCCTCGGGCGGACGGCCTGGAGGCTCGGACAGGACCTCCCGGGCGGACGGCCTGAAGGGCAACCAGACACGGGGAACCGCTCGGGAGACCAACTACTTGGACGGAGCCATGCTGGAGGGCTGGACTGGTGTAGACCGGACTGCCGACTCGGGAATAGGAACTGATGTCGGCTGGTTCACCAACCGGGTCCGGGGAGCCGGAGTCGGCCGGACCACCGACTCGGGACTTTTGAGACACCTCAAAGTCTGGACCAAGGTCCGCATCCGGATCGAACGGCAAGTCAATTCGGACAAAGCCCAAACCTCGTGTTATGAAAACAATATGTTATGAAGTGTAATGTTTTCTATTTCGAAATACATACATACAATATTGATCAATAAATTGTTAGTGACGTTGAATATACAGTGTAGCTGGAGATCATTCACAGCTATCATCCACATGAATGTGGTTTTAATGTGGATTATTTCCCTATCGTTGTCATTGCTGTGTGTTGTTGCTGCCGAGTTCACGCAGTAACGTTACACCGGAGAATTTGCTATCAGCTCCTAAATCACAGATACAGAATGTGTCTCGTTTCCTCTAGTACACGATTTCTATAACTTGTGTAAATGTGGCTGAGAGAATATGTCCGACTCAGAAATAAGTATGGACTAACTGTCTGAGCTGTGTCTGTCTCGGTTTCGGTTTTTTTTCTGCCTCGGTTTCGTTCTGGCCGAATCAAAAGAGATGTGACATTAATTGCGACAATGAGTAGCCTACCTTTACATGTTGCTGCATGATCCAGTGGTATTTATGCCACATTTACAACCTAGGTGGTGGAACAAGAATTTTTTCTTAAATTATTATTATATTTGTTCGTTGTTGTTGAAGGGAGTAGAGAATCAAAATCATCTAGCAGGTCCCAACTGACAAATAAGATTAGAATGAAGAGACATGTTTAAAGAGTAACTCCGATATTTTTGAACCTGGGCACTATTTTTTATTTATTTATTTTTGTACAAATGTTGGGGTGTCTTGGCTGACACGCCTCTTCAGTGTCGCATGGAGGTCAGGGACAGTGCCTGTGGAGTGGCAGACCGGGGTGGTGGTTCCCGTCTTCAAAAAGGGTGGCCGGAGGGTGTGCTCCAATTACCATGGTATCACACTGCTCAGCCTCCCCGGGAAAGTTTATTCCAGGGTGCTGGAAAGGAGACTACGACCGATTGTCGAACCTCGGATCCAGGAGGAGCAATACGGATTCCGCCCTGGCCGTGGCACAGTGGACCAGCTCTTTACCCTTGCAGGGCTGCTGGGGGGTTCATGGGAGTTTGCCCATCCAGTCTACATGTGTTTTGTCGATTTGGAGAAGGCTGTCAACCGTGTCCCCCGGGGGGTCCTGTGGGGGGTACTGCGGGAGTATGGGGTACCGGGGTCACTGCTACAAGCCATCCGGTCCCTATATAACCGAAGTGAGTGCTGTGTCCGCATTCTCGGCACAAAGTCAAACACGTTCCAAGTGGGTGTTGGACTCTGCCAGGGCTGCCCCTTGTCACCTGTTTGTGATATTGTGATATTCTGTTTGTGATATTCATGGACAGGATTTCAAGGCACAGCCGGGGGGAGGAGAGTGTCCGGTTTGGTGGCTTCAGAATAGCATCTCTGCTCTTTGCGGATGATGTGGTTCTGTTGGCTTCATCGGGCTGTGACCTTCAGCATGCACTGGGGCGGTTTGCAGCCGAGTGTGAAGCGGCTGGGATGAGAGTCAGCACCTCCAAGTCCGAGGCCATGGTTCTCAGCTGGAAAACGGTGGACTGCCCCCTTTGGGTTGGAGGTGAGTTACTGCCCCAGACGGGGGAGTTCAAGTATCTCGGGGTCTTGTTCACAAGTGATGGTAAGATGGAGCATGAGATGGACAGGTGGATCGGTGCAGCATCAGCAGTAATGCGGGCGTTGTACCGGACCGTGGTGGTGAAAAGGGAGCTGAGCCGGAAGGCAAAGCTCTCGATTTACCAGTCGATCTACGTTCCAACCCTCACCTATGGTCATGAGCTTTGGGTAGTGACCGAAAGAATGAGATTGCGGATACAAGTGGCCGAAATGAGTTTCCTCTGCAGGGTGGCTGGGCTCACCCTTAAAGATAGGGAAAGGAGCTCGGACATCCGGAGGGAGCTCGGAGTAGAGCGGGGGGGAGGGGGACGTCTAGACAACCCTGCTTAACCTGCTGCCACCGCGACCCGGCCCCGGATAAGCAGAAGAAAATGGATGGATGGATGGAAATGTTGGGGTCTAAATGAGTAATAGTTACCAAAAGTTCTGGAATTGGTCCATTAGATCGCCTCAGCTGGCATCCGTGAACGGGCTGCAATGGCTGCAACATAATCCTTTGGAGCAATTCCACCTGTGAAAAGTTTGTCTACTAAAAGTGATTGTTTTTGCCACTGACAGGCTGAGATTGTTATTTGAAGTGTCTAACAACATTATGGAAAGGATCCCTACAGAGACAGACTGATTGTTAAAGAGTAAGATCCTTTTGTTTAACCACAAACAGAAGTCTCACTCAAGGAAAAGTCTTGCTCTGAAATCTCGCAAAACATTTGGTAACTATTAATCATTTACACCCCAAAATTTGTAAAAATGGAGCCCAGGTTTAAAAATACCAGAGTTACCCTTTTTTCCTCTATTACATAAATGATATAGAACCAGTAGATGTGTACCAGCAGAAGTGAATTTACATAAATGAACGATTCTGCTTCTAACTGGAAGCTATCTGCTATCTATCTATCTACAATACACACATGCGCATATGTATCTCCATTATCATTCCTCCTGTCCTTACTGGCCATGAAAAGATCCATGCGTGACCACACTATAAGAGCTGGAGGACAAAACAGTCCTCGTTCTGTCTAAAAATGCAATATAAAGTTCAGCTAAAGCTAATATGGCAACCACCAGAATGAAGGCACCTGCTTGATTTATCTAACTAGCCTCATTAGCTTTAGCTGAACTTTGGAATGCATTTTTCCCAGGACAAGAGCTGTAGATTGTGTCCCCCATCTATTTCATTGTTGGTGTGTTAAGGGATGTCTTCACAGCCGAGAGGAGGAATGATTACAACCACCTATAACTTAACCTTAGAAAGCCTTTGAAAAACCTGAACCTAAGTATTCACACTGACACTTGGCATTATATTAGTTATTTTAGATTTTTACTTGACGCACAGGATTTACACTATAAATACTATAGTGTAGGAATAGATGTATAGTTAAGCATCGGATTTCACCCATTGATAGCACAACTGCAACACTAGAAAGATTTACTGTACATGATCAGGCTGTATAGTGTTTTAATTTTAAACCCACAGTAACTTTCTGCCATTGACTTTGTGATATAGAGCAACGATGGGAAGGTTCGCCTTGTTTCATTACTGAACAGGAAACTACTGCCATGTAATCTGTTTTTTATGGTCTTTCATTCACTGTGACAGAAAGTTGTGTTCGCGGTGAGCAGGAGATTTGCAGTGGAGATGGCTTTACTAGCTCTGTGTCACTGAAAAGATAGCAAAACCGTGGGTACAGATTGTAAATCCGTGGGCACAGTTTACACATCCATGCGAACAGTTTATAAATCCGTGCGCATGGATTATGAATCCAAGAGCGGGGTTTATAAACCATGGGCACGGATTTACCAAGAGTACAGATTTACACTAATTAAGTTTTCCTCTGTTCTGGGTATCAATAAATATTTCTTTATCTTTTTCCTTTTCACCATTGAAAGTCAAAAGTAAGATACCTTAAACCCATGGTATGTTATTTCTGCGGCTAGGAGTCTCTCAATCAAAACAATAAAAAAGCTGTAAATTATTGATGTCGTGAAGTAGCGTGGAATCATGGGAGTTGTTGTCTTCATTGTTAAACAACGATCATTGCCAATGAAAATCTATCTGACGTGACTCGGGCAGAAATCATGTTCACAGATGAGGAAATATATTAAAGTTTTATTCATTCAAGTTTTATTTACGTTTAGTCACGTTTATGTTATATCATTTCAATAGCTGCAAGTAACATTTGCTAACGTAACGTTAACTTGCTAACTTACTATTACATGAGGCACCCATACAGCTACTGTAGCTAACATTATGTGGCGTTCAACACGCTCATAAAGTTATGTTTTATGATTGTTTTGACCACAGATAACAGCACTGGGCTCGCCACATAACATTAGCTACAGTAGCTGTATGGGTAGTTGACTCATCTTGCTAACTTACCATTAGATACAGCTAATGTTACTGCTAACGTTATGTGGCGTTCAACACACTCAGAAATGTATTTTTAATGATTGTTTTGACCAAGGATAACAGCACTGGGCTACGTAATGTGGCATTCCACACTCTCATAAAGTCATTTTTAGTAAGATTGTTTTGACCACCATAGTGCTGGGCTCTCCACATAACACTAGCTACAGTAATGTTAGCTGTTTGGGTAGTCAACTTATCTAAGGTTAAGTTAGCAGGACGAGTCAACTACCCAAATAACCGAGTATGTTGACCAACATTGTTGTAATGTTATAACGTTACCATTAGCCTGGTGGCTGGCGTGAGCCACTTGTCATAGTGGCACGTTGTAGTCGATCAATATTGAAATATCATATGGCACACTCAGTATTAATAGTTAAGACCAGGTGAAAGGTATCCTTTCAAAATATACTGGTGTTTAACAGCTTGAGTAGTATATATTGGTCACTCATGCACGTGCACGTGATACACACATTACACGCATGCACAGTGGAAATTGTGTGCACACGTGGTATGCAGCCAAATCTGGGCCAATATTTGATCATTTGAAAAAAAAAATTTGTAATTGAAAAACTAAAATTTCAAACTGAAAGTTTCACAAATGCAGACTGTGTTCCCTAATATGGTAATAGCCCTACGCCTTTTCCTTACCATTCCAGTCACCAACGCAAGCAGAGAGCTATATTTCTCTAAATTTTCATTTGTTAAAAGTAGACTGCGGTCAACTATGCAGCAAGAAGACTGAGCCACCTCACCCTAATGTCCATCAAGCATGACATTCTTTGGGCCGTGGATTTTAAAGACACAATCAATTAATTAATTTTAATTAAAAAGACTGATCTTGTTCGCTGTACACACAGGCCTACTTGGCTGATAACCTAGCTTTGTCTTGACTTATTGTTTATGTATTGTCTTACATTGATGAGTTTCATACTCCATTTACTATTTGTCGCTGTCCATTTACGGGGGTTCTGAATTAATGTTGCTGTGGCATATTGTGTAGGGAGGTGTGCACTTGTGGCAAGCTAGTCAATTTAATGCACTTGACAGCACAGTTATATAAGTGGGGACCTCCAAATCATCCATAGCCCCAGGGCCTAAAGTAGCTAATGTTAAGGCGCCTATGACTGTTGTGTGAAGTGCATTTTATGGTATCCATTGCTATGTCTTCTCAATATCACAAATAACTAAGTAACAACTACCATCTTATCTCATGATGAGTTTAGTGTCTTTCAGAAAGACAAAGCCTTACAAATGTATGGCACCATAGTGTTTATCCGTAGGTTGGTGGTGGGTTGTCTCTTCTAACAGAAACGTACATTATCTGTCCTGGAACTGTTACAGTGAATAAAACGTGTGTTATAATCCAAAAATGTCTAAAACTTACTAGATGGTTGATTTCCGTGAGTTGTTCTGTAAAGGAATATGTCATTCATTAGGTTCTCTATTAAAAACACTTCTGAAAATGACAGATCCTAAAAAAAGGTCTCAGCCAAATTGGAGCTACATCTTTCATAGTTTTGTTATGCTAATAACTTATTTAGAAAACAAATAACAATTTTAAGATATTATTCACACCAACTGATTAAAAACATGAAATTATACATAAATTCTACAAATAAATAATATTTTACAACTGTCCCCATGTTTTCAATCAGTCCTGTCAGTTTTACATAAAACACTACATTAAAAGTGTGCAATACGCCTTTAAGGTTATGACTCAGAGGAAGTGACATCCTTTGACCAAGGTGATGCTGATACCATAGATGTATAAAGAGAACCCCGTTCATTCCTATGAAAGCTGCTCAGTGGCGCATGAAGTCAAAAAAGTTCAACTTCCCAGGTATAAAATTACCCGGATCTTCCACATAGCTTCCGCATTGTACGGCCCATAGAACAAGCGCACTAGACTTTCCAAACCGCTAGGTTCATGAGTCTGGGAGCAAGCGCAATAGCTTTTCCTTTAGCCCCACCTCCCAACCGCTCCATCTCAGACTCACTCACATGAACGGCAGTGACTTTATAACTTTGGCTGTTTATGCATTTTACAATTTTTAGGACATCATGATTTAAACAAGGGCTATTCAAATGTTTGTACTGGCTAGTTGTACCTCAAAAAAAAATTATCCGCTGATTTACAGACGTCTCTTTCACAATGTAAGTCTATGGGAAAAAGTCTCTTGGGGCCAGTGTGCATCACATGACAGACCCGGAAGTTGTAATTAAACCGTTTGGCCACTATGTCAAATTGGCTTCAAAGCCTGGTGCACTTCCTGGGGGCTTGGCTGACACTGATCAAGGGTGAGTTCTGTCATTGAATTGCATGATTTTAAGCTTGTTTTTGCATCTTTTTTTTTTTTTTTTTTTTTAAGAGGATGAGCTCAGGGTAAGTCCCTGTCATGCTAAAATATCCCAGAAAATAATGAAATTGTTGTGAATCCAAAACATGTCTAAAAATGTAACTGAAATTCCTTGCTTGCATTCTAACAGTTTTGATGCTAGCATGCTGGCTGAGCAATGGCAGTTAAAGTGGCAATAGATATCTTTTCAGCATTTACCCCCCCAGCGTATTGTTGGCGCTGCTGTCGCAAAGTCAAACAGATCGCTTTCAGTTTTCCTCAGAACTTAGCTACTACCAACATCATAAGACATTCTGCATTTCTTTCCAATTTTCCATGAAGAAATGATCAACACCACTGGTAATAAAATTCAATTCAATTCAGTTTTATTTATATAGCGCCATATCATAAAGTTATCTCAGGGCACTTTTTCGAATAGAGCAGGTCTAGACCGACTCTTTATATTTACAGAGACCCAACAGTTCCCACCATGAGCAAGCACTATGCGACAGTGGCAAGGAAAAACTCCCTTTTAACAGGTAGAAACCTCGAGCAGAACCAGGCTCAAGGTGGGCGGTCATCTGCCTCGACCGGTTGGGTTGAAGGGGGAAGGGGGGAGCGGGAGAGAGAGAGCAGGAGGACAGAGAACATACAGCAGCTCAATACAGCATAGATATGGTAATGGCATTGATGTTAACACCAACAGAAACAACACTAAGAGCAACATTATAATAGCAATACTAATAACAGCAACAACAGCAATAGCATCAGCGGGTGCAGAGCAGGAGCACGGGGGCAGCAGGCGGCAGCAACCACAGACCCAGACCTCCACAGCTCCAGAGGCAGAAACACCTGCAGAAAGCAACAGAAGTGGAGGGAGAGAGAGAGAGGAGAGAAAGCACACAACTACGGGAAGAAGTTGAATTAATAACAAGCATTGATGGATATGAGGGCGTACAGATGGAGAGGAAGAGGAGGAGAAAGGAGCTCAGTGCATCATAGGAAGTCCCCCGGCAGTCTAGGCCTATAGCAGCATAACTAAGGGGGGGCTCAGGGGTCACCTGAGTCAGCCCCACTATAAGCTTTATCAAAGAGGAAAGTCTTAAGCCTACTCTTAAATGTGAGGAGGTTGTCCGCCTCCCGTACACAAACTGGGATCTGGTTCCACAGGAGAGGAGCTTGATAGCTGAAGGCTCTGGCTCCCCATTCTACTTTTAGAGACTCTAGGAACCACAAGGAACCCTGCATTCTGGGAGCGCAGTGCTCTAGTGGGGTAATAGGGTACTATGAGCTCTTTAAGATATGATGGTGCCTGACCATTTAGGGCTTTGAAGGTGAGGAGAAGGATTTTAAATTCTATTCTGGATTTTACAGGGAGCCAGTGTAGAGAAGCTAATATTGGAGAAATGTGTTCTCTTTTTCTGGTTCTTGTCAGTAAACGTGCCGCAGCATTCTGAATCAGCTGGAGAGTCTTAAGTGATTTATTGGGGCAGCCTGATAATAGAGAGTTGCAATAGTCCAGCCTAGACGTAACAAATGCATGGACTAGTTTTTCTGCATCTTTTTGAGACAGGATGTGCCTGATTTTTGCAATGTTACGTAAATGAAAAAGCAGCAGTTCTGAGTTTGTTTTTATTTTTGGGAGTTAAAGGACATATCCTGATCAAAGATAACTCCAAGAGTCCTTACGGTTTCGCTGGAGGCCAGGGCAATGCCATCTAGAGAAACTATATCTTTAGATAATGTGTTTCGAAGGTGTTCGGGCCAAGTACAATAACTTCGGTTTTGTCTGAGTTTAACATCAGAAAATTGCAGGTCATCCAGGTTTTTATGTCCTTAAGGCATGCTTGAAGTTTAGCTAATTGATTGGTTTCATCTGGCTTGATCGATAAATATAATTGGGTATCATCTGCATAACAATGAAAATT